>CAICTM010000589.1:0-58074 GCA_903772945.1 Seminavis robusta
CTTCGTTTGATGATTTCCGGCAGGTTTGTCAATAGTCAGCGGTGGAGCAGAGGGTTTGATGAGGGAGTTACCAGTAACAAGCGTTGACTCCCGAGGCCCTATGAGATTGGACGTGTCCCAAGAGTGTCGTGAAGTTTGGAGGCACAGCCGTACGGTCGGTTACAGCCAACTTGACCCAGGCAAAGTAGTCCTGTTGTATGTCATAGAGGACGCGGCCAATGATGTCCATACCTAGACTGGGTTTGTCGGCGTAATTTCGGGCAATGGTGTATAAGCTGGGACCAAGTCTTCGGACTACGCTTCGGACGTTCACGGAGATCGCGTGCTCAACACCATGAAAGACATCCACTAGGATTGAGAAGCCGTAGAGTTTTTCTTCGGCGGTACGAGGATCTACTGGAAACTTCACGTCCGTCGTGGAGAGAGTGTCTGCGTCCTGCAGAGTGATGGAGTGTCCTCGCTCGACGAGGGTTGCCTTGGAGGCTAAGTCCATCACAGCCTTGGACTCTTCGTGTCCTTGACATATGACAGAGAAAGGAGAGAGACCCACCCCGAGGACCTGTCCAGAGGAAGAGATCTCGTACTTTCGAAAGACCTTGTCGAGGATGTGACCAGTGGCCAAGGGTTTGTTCTCTTGTTCGATGCCAAGCGGGGAAGCACCGGTGCGTATGTCCAGATGACATTGAAGGGTGCTGTAGTCGCTACCTTTCGAGCAATCGGCCAGGAGACGATGGATCTCAGGTAGGTCGTCGTCAGAGGCCACGTTGCAGAGGTTGTGGATGCGAGTGGCCAGATTTACTCCGTATTTGGACGTGAAGGTTTTGGTTCCCCGAGTGCGCTCGAAGTTTAGTTGTTCACGGTTGACGTTGTTCAGTGTGTCTTGGATGCCGGCCACTCCCGCGTTGAAAGTGTCGTTTGTTAGTCCAGGTTCGGTGGCGCCTAGGGCAGTGAGTAGAGGACGATTGACTGAGTTTAGGCATCGTTGGAGAGCCATGACGTTGGCTGGGAGACCCAGAGTATTCCCCGCGTGATGCGTAGGAGGAGCCGACCAGCATCGCTGTGCAAAACATCGCGAAACCATTGGACGAGAGGGATGATGGCATTTTGACGGGCGACTTCAGCATGAGTGATCTCAGGAGCAAGGATGAGGTTTTGGAACTGGACGATGGAGTAGCGACCGGTAGGTACTTGAGTAAGGGCACGCGAGGACAGGTAGTGAGGAAGGGGAATGACACGACGTGATCGGTAGGTGTCAACGTCCGCTTCGCCCGGTCCATGGGGGCCGGAGTGAAGGGTAGGATGGTCGTCTCCTAACATGTACGGACCATCCAAATAGGCAAGCGTCTTGCAGCGTGTCCCGGCGACACGTTGGAAACTGGTGTTTGGAAGTATCACGGGAGAGACACTGTGAAGGTCGTTTACGGTGAGTACAACAGCGAGGTTGTCGTAAGGAGAGGTGCGTTCGAAGTCAGCGGGGTATGTGAACAAAGAATGCCCGACATGGATGAAGTTTTCATCACCGGTGAGAACGAAGGCGACGAGAAGAGGAGACCGCTTGACAGCAGAGCACAAGGTAGTTTGAGTGACGTTACTGTTCGTGTCAACGTTACCACCCACACGGGTCAGTAGAGCGGCATAGTCAAACTCGGGTGCGTACCAGTGATTTCCGCGGTCAACTAGAGTAGAGAAATAAGCGGCGGCCAATGGGCGAGGGATTTTCGAAGAGATTTAGACCTGATGCCGACGCAAGAGGTTAATCGTATTTCATAGTTCTTGCTTGCAGCTCGGCTGAAGGAAGAATTGTGAGCAGAGAAGGAGACAACTTCTTGCAATCGACTGTTCAATATGCTGAAAGAGAGAGTTGGAACGTCTTGCATGTTGTGTTCATTCAAGGTGTGCTATCTGTGAGCGGTCTTCGAGGGGTTCTATTGCCTTAGAGCTGATTTTGCGAAGGAGGCGGACATAGCGACATGTATGTGGGTATCCATTTCAGGAACGCAGGTGATGACCTGGGAGATGTAGAGATGTACTTGATGAGTAGGAGCGAAGTGTGGGAATCGATTTCGTGTTTTGTGAGATGGTACAGTTTGGCAACTGTGAGTCGAGTCATTCGTCGAAGAACCCATGAGGGTTCAGGTTTCCACGCCAGGCAGCGTGGACTGATAGGGATCAGGATCGTTGTCCTCTTTTGCGTGCGGCTGCTCGACAAATAATTCCCACTCAGCTGAGTTGTCTTTCTACTTTTCTACCTAATAAGCACGATTCCACCCACTGGCGCCAATGACGCCAGCACCAAGTAGAATAGATTGCCCCTAGCTAGAGGGGGGTGGTCACACTCACCAAGAACCTGCAGCACAAAACCTGGGTTACAGGGGCTATACACAGGATTTCCGCCACCATACCAGTGGAACCTTAAAAAGTATAGCATCAGAGTGCTCGCCGAAAAGTGTGTCTGTGTAACAAGGTCCCATGCTGTGTCCAGTGCCTTGGCGTGTAAGGCACTGTGCCAGCAGAGCCCGTAAGAGGTGGTACTCTTGAGGCTAGACTAGGTCATGGTGTAGCCCATCCAGTGGACAAAAAGTGTTAGGTAGAAACCAACAAGTAGCTAAAGGATGGGATCAAGTGACACACTGGCAGTCTGTGGCTCCCAGGAGGGAGGCACTGTGGCTGCTGTAGTGTTGTGGGCTGTTCGAGGGGTTGTTGAGTCAATGGAAGGAGGATAAAGGGGCACTGGAAGTGGGGCTGTGCCGGGGGCAGGAGGGGAGGTCCTGTTGGTGTTGGAATGTTGTTGAAGGAGTTGGGAGGTAGCATGGTTGATGGTGTGTTGGTGTGTTGGAGGATAGGGGCATGTCTCTATTCAAGGGTGAGAACAAAGGCATCATCTCTGATGGGGTATGGGGTGATTCGGAAGGGTGTGATACTCAAGATGGCTCTAAGAGCTGTTGGCGGATCAACTGGGGATTGGTGTTGGTTAATCTGCGGAGGATGATGGATGTGGTTGGTTGGGTGAAGTGTGGGAGTGGGGGGATGTCTGGAAGGACCTTGGGTTTGAGTGAAGGTGTGTGTGGGAATGGGGAAGTCATGGTGGGTGGAAGATGGGTTGGTGGGAGAGGTGTGTATCCTTTGGGTTGACTGTAGGGTCGTGGCTTCAACTCAAGCAATGGAGGGTGCTTGGGAGGTGACGAGAGTATTGTTATAAAGGGTTTATTCAAATGGTCAATGCACTGGGGCATTGGTAATCAAGTTGTATATCAAAGTTGTTGGGTTGTTGTTGTCACTGGATCAAAGGCTGTGGCCAAATCTAGTGCAGGTATACCACTACCTGCAGGAGGAGATAGGATCAGAGCCAAAGACTGTTAGGGATTCTTTCAGGGAAAACTGGAGAAGTCACGCTATAGCCAGTAGAGGCAGTGGTGGGGGTATCAAGGGGTGTTGTTGGTTGATGGGGCTATGTTACTGGTTGACACTGTGTTGTCTCAGGGGCTGGTACTCAGTCTGTTGTAGGGAACACAATGCAACAGAGAGTCAAGCCAAGATGTGGAGAGGGTACTCAATTTAGTGGGGGCAAAGTACTGGAAAGTCAGTCAACAATCAAGTAGAGAAGAAGAGTCAGTTATTTATTAATATCTATGCCACACCATGCTGCAAATGTCTGGGGCTCAATCCTGGAGAGTCTTGGCACACACTCAGTAGGAGAGTCAGGTGCAGAGAGGTGGCTGTTTCAATGTAAGCGTTGCACAATCTGAATATCCAGAGGGGCAACTTTTGTAGTTAGTTCTTGTGGTGGTGAGATCCTTTGGAGAGGAGTTGGATGTCCCAGGGGAGGCTCAAGGAATGAAATCGGCCAGGCCTGGAAAACTCAGGTCCTTTCAGGAACTCTTTGGTGTTTGTGGTTCCTCTTGAAGAGGAGTTAGATATCAATGGTGGATGTAAGAGTAGCAGGTGTCGGTCAATCAATCAGTCTGTGTAGGGATAGGACTGGTTGGATCAGTAGGATCAAGTTCCAACAAGGACGTTGGGAGAAACCCAGAGTGGCCGGTGAGAAAGTAAGTGTTTCTGTTCTTGGCGGTCACTGCATGTGTCTCGTGAAGGCCTTCTTGATAGTAGTAGTGTACAGAGGAGAGGTACGGAGAAGAGGTACGTTCGCAGGAAGAGGTACGTCGATAGAGGTACGGAGAAGAGGCCGCGGGAAGATCTTCACAGAGTAGCGAGTCTTGTATCGATTTGAAACAGAGATTCGATTCGATTCAAGGGATTCGGTGAGTCCAGGTTGCCTTAGGGGTAAGGTTAACCGGAGCCTGTTGTTGTTGCGGAAGATTCGATTGTATGAAAAAAGGATCGACAATGGTGGTTTTGACGGTCGAGATCGGAGAACCTGCCCAACGTAATAGGATTTCAATTGGGATGGCTTTCCGTTCTGGACCTTCAAAGTTGTTGTGTTCAATTTCTTCCAGCTTGGTTGTCAGCGGCCGAGAAGAGAAAACCCGCCCGATCTTGTAGGGTTTCTGTTGGGATGGCTTTCTGATCTGAACCGGAGACGGCCGGATTGATAGTGGCTTGATAGAGGAGGTGTGAAGGAGATAGGAGGTATCGATCCTGTCGTCTGGAGGTGTTGAATAAGGGAATGGATGAGGAAAGGGAGTGTGTGTTTCGTGATGACGTTGAGTTGAATCCTATAGTAAAACAGTACTCTTCAACAAGATAACAGAAAACAGGCTTCCTGAGGTCCTTTCGCTTCGTTTCAATGCTTCTGATGGTGCATATAGGTAGTGTAATAGTATAGAGATGGTCATTGTTGTTGCTATTGGTGTTGTTGTTCTTGTATTGATAGATTCAGAGGGGAAGTGCTTTCGAGATCAGCTTCCCGTGAAAAAGTGTTGTTCAAGATGTTAAGCATCAGCGACGATGTTGTGCTCGCCCTTGATGTACCGTAGTTCAGGGCCGTATTCTTCCAGAATAAGGCGCCATCACATTACGCGATCGGTAATGAACTTCTTACCTGTAAGATTCTTGTGGTCCGTATGTACAATAATCTTCTGTCCCATAAGAATGTTGCGGAACTCTTTCAGAGTTTCTACGATACCGAGAAGTTCCTTTTCAGTGACGGTGTAGCGTGTTTGAGCAGGATTGAGCTTCCTGCTGTAGAACGCGATAGGCTTTCCCTTCTGGCGTCAGTGTGAAAAACGAATTCATCGTTAAAGCCAACAAAACTTCCTTATTGATGATTTTCTTCATCTGGTGAAAGGCCTTGTCATGTTCGGCTTCCCATTTCCATTTCTTGGTTTTGGAAGCGAGCGAAGCGAGTGGTGCAAGCACGTGTGATCGTCTGATCCACATGTCTCTGTAGTAGTTCACCAGTCCGATGAATCTACGAAGTTCCTTCCTATTCTTAGGAGGAGCCATGTTTTGCATCACGTCAATCTTTTTGGTTACGGGTTGGATTCCTTCTCGGGTAATCCAGTATCCCAGGTACTCAAGTTCTCCTCTTGCGAAGAAGGGCTTGGTAGCGTTGATCTTAAGTCCGGCTTCTCGAAGCCTTCCGAGAACTTCATCCAACTTTTCTAGATGATCCTTCAGATCACCGCTAGTTAGAATGAGTAGATCATCAATGTACATATTCTAAGTCGTGCATCAACATTCCCATCTTCTCAAGATTGGAAGGTGTCGGGACTATTACATAGGCCCACTGGCAGTCGTTGGTACTCGTACTTTCCCCATGGGAGCACGATGGTACAGGGCTGTTTCGAATGAGGTAACAACTCGATGTGGTAGTATCCCATCTTCAAGTGGAGACTGATAGCGTACTTGAATCCATCTAGATTCAACAGCATGTCTTGTATCTTTGGGATCGGATAAGACTTCCGCTTAATCCTTTTGTTCAGTTCCCGGAAATCAGAGATGAATCGTACAGATCCATCCTTCTTGGGAATGATAAATGTTGGTGCCGCCCACTCGGAACGGTTCACCTTCTTGACCTAAACTCGGAGAGAAATTCTCTACCAATTATCATGCCATATGCTCCCAAGCCCTTGGTGACGTGTAAATCCCACTCAATGACACTCATTGTGGAACTCAGGAATCATGAACGTACCTTGACACTTCGTGCTGGTAGTTAGTTCTCCTGCGAGGGTAGACCATAATGTCTGAATGCCCCAAGTTTCTTCATACGTAATTGCTTAGCATGAGTTTGGGCCATTAAACTCCCGGATGCTCCTGTATCCAGTATGCAACGAAGTGTAACATGTTTTGCTTTTCCCAAGCATGAGTTGAATCTCACATACATGATGAGTTTGAAATCTCTTGTCTTTTGACATTTACGAGGTGGTTGGCCACGGACAAGGTTAACAATGCTAAATAGATCATCTGATTCTAGTTGAGCGGCTTCGAGGCAATCGTCTAATTCAGTGTAGATTTCGTCTGTTGCAAACAATTCATGTTTACTAGTTAGTGATTTATCATCTTCACTAAGGTATGAAAAATCGGAACATGGTTCCGTGGAATCATCGTCCTGGCCTAATCCTCAGACAGAGATCTCTCCATCAGAGCTGTTGAAGTGGAAGTCAGCAAGCTGCTTGTCGACTTCAGCCATTTTCTTGTCCATCATGTTGATGGAGTTGACGGAAGAGTCGTTGTCAGATTCAGAGCTATCCGAATTGCGCTTGGCAACAGCGTTGCACTAGCCTTTCTTCTTGCTGGCAGCCTTGACTGCAGCCTTGGAGACTTTCTTCATGAGGACAGAAAGTTCCTTCTTGGTGTAGGTCTTGGCATCGTCAGACTTACGTTTCCCAGGTCTTGTTCTTGTTGTAGGTTGGCTTGCTATCAGAGCCAGAGGAACGAGATTTGAGTTTCTTGAAAGTCTGGCACTCAGAAGTATCGTGAGTGCTTGTGCACTACGCTAAAAGCTAGTGTAAAGATCTTTCGAGTGTTTTGAGTTTGAGAGAATGAAAGTTATGAGAGAGATTAGAAAGCTACGAAAACTAATCAAAGAGAGAGATCGTTGTGAAGCTCATTGAAGTTGGTCTCCCGCGGGAGGCCTGGAAGTGTGATATAGTAGGTTATGGTAATAACTCTACGTACTCCACGGTCCATTTCCGGAACACGCGGAAACTTCAGCTAGTAGCTGTCTAGTAGCGTGGAAGCTTTCCACACAGGCTAAATATCTAGAGCGATGTTTCATCAGCAACCTAGTATGACTAGCAGTCATGAGAACCCTGTCTCAATGACTATTCGCAAGGGACTACGTCACGAGTCAAACTCAAACCCTATCTAGGATCGAGTCGCGAATAAGGCTAATAGCCGTGTATTGCATTTGCCCCTGACAAGGGTCACAGAGGGCACGACAGCAGTCAGACAAGGAGAACATATGAATTAAAGTGCGGGGCACTCTCCGGAGATTGGATGTAGACATGTGCGTCGCACGATAGCAATCCTACAAGAGGATCAGGCCTTGTATGGGTGTAAATACCTTATGTTCCAAGTTTGGTAGACTGTGCCGCCATTAGCGGTAGCATGTCGGAGCCATACAGTGCCATTGTTATTGACTCGGTCTATATTGTATGGACTTTTATACTTTGGCTGACCGTACTTGCGGTGCTGATGCTGGTGAATCATCACTGTATCGTTGACATTGTATTGACGAGGGACACGTGTCGCGTTTTCCCTATCGTTGTTTGTTGGATAAGTCGTTGGCGACGTTCCTTGATGTATTTCTAGTTTAGTTTACTTTTCCAAGCGGGACCGAAACCAAGTGGAGTCCCGCCACTGGATCTGTCACTACAAAATACAGATAACAAACCAAACCAACAAAAGCAAAAACTATCTCTGTGTCAAGCTAATCAAGAGAAGCAATATTGTGCTTGGAAGTAAGTCAATCAGAGCTATATTCGAAAAGTTACACCCCCACAAAGATCCCTCCAAGCCACCGCGCGATACACGTGCAGTGATTGTTGTTCCAGAGAATACCAGTCATTCCACGTATACCCTGGTACTGTTTCTACAGAGGAGTCATTATCCGATACACAACAAGGATATTTGGTGATTCCACGTTGACAGAACAAGAATTTGGTGCCATCCCTCATTGCAGACTACCACCACGGGCAGGCAACAACATCTCATTCTTCCAACGAACAATCATGACCATTACACAGTACCTCCTGTGCAATCGTCCACAAGAATCAACACCTCTCCCTCATTCAAAACAGTGAAGATCGGGCAAGCACATATTTCTCTACTCCGTACACGAATTCTCTCCGGCAAATCCACTCGAACCAACCTATCTCCACAACCAGACGGAGTTAGAAGGATCCAAGGATACACACAACCAGCTCTCAGCCAGCTCTATCCAACAGGACCATTGAATGCTAGCTAACACGGACTGCAAGCTCTCCAGCCACCATCGCGCAAGTACCCTTGCCTTCAAGCAATTCCCTCGCCTACAAGATATCCCAACAGCAAGATGGCATCAAAGCAGCAAGCATCCATGGAGGACTACCTCTCTTCCTCCCAAGCCTCCGACAGGAAGTTCAGGAGCAAACAGAGAGACAAGAACAAGAAGAAGGAAGCAACAAAGAACAACAAGAAGACATCCAACAGTGCAAAGGACAACAAACCACCCAAAATCCCCAATCAGAACAACAACTCCAAGCCCCCTAACAACATCCCCATTGAAGAACTGAGTGTTGCATCCAGCCTCTCCCACAACCACTCCTACAGCTCCCACAACAGTAAAAAGAGTACCCAGAGCAACCCTAGAAACAACAGGCTCAACAAAGGCAAGAACAGCCCCAATCGCACCACGAAAGTAACCCAGAAACCCAAGACAAACAAACAGGACAACCCCCTTCCTCCCAAGAACCACAAGCCATCCAGCCTCAAGGCGGCTCTCCCCAAACCAACACCTGGAACAACTCCACCACCTGGAACCACACCAACACCCACACCACCAGGAGCCACCCAACAGACAACTCCAACACCATCCCTCCAACCAAAAAACACCCACCCCAGACCCAACAGCACCAGCAAAAGCCTCCAATACCACAACACCATCAGCCACAGCATCAACGACACTTTCTACATCACCAACCACAACAACAGAAGCAGCAACAGCAACAGCAACAGCAATAACAGCAACAGCAACAGCAATAACAGCAACAGCAACAGCAACCGCAACATCAACAGCAACAGCAACAGCAACATCAACATCAACATCAACACCAACACCAACCTCAAACCACCCCCAACTGGAACCCCAAGAGCCACTTTCTCGCCACCACCCACTTCCACAGGAACCACCCCATCCAAGTTTCCTGCCACTACACCACCACCATCAACGACTGTAAACTCTTTTACGGACCAAGATGGTCCTCAACATCACTCATCAATCCTGAATCCAAACCAACTGGTTCTGAACTTCCTTGGGACTGTGCTATAGAACCAGTGGTCCCTTCCACACCTTGTCTCATGGACAGTAAACCATTAGGATGGTGATCCAATGAAGAGGATGCATTGGAAGGAATAGGACTGATCCCTCCAATACCCATAAGGCCAAGTTGCTTGTTGGTTTGGTCCATCAATGTGTGGACCAAGCCATGGATGGAGCCACTAGACTGGTTGATGTCCTGTTGTTGTTGGGATAGCCTGGCCTCAAAAGCAGCCTGGCGCTCCCTGGTCTCCTCCTTCTGTTGGTGCAATGCCTCCACCAGTTGTGCTAGCTGTTGGCTAATCATGGTGGTATCATACTTGGCAAGGTTGGAGGATGCAACAGATGATTCATTGGGTTGGTAAGATGGTGGGGGAACCACATGTAGCCGGTGAACTGAAGGGGGATCCACTGGTGACTTGACAGGAGTGGACGGTGGTAGTCCACTGCTACTTGGTGGTGTTGCCGGTGGTGCTGGTAGTGGCACCGGTGGTGTAGTTGTTGCCGGCGGTGTTGCCACATTCTGTGGTGGTGTCTGTTGCTGTTGCTGCTGCTGCAGCTGTTGCTGTTGGCACTGCTGCTGCTGCTTCTTCCTCCTCTTGCTCTACTGGTACCCATGATGTCTGCTGTTGTGCTGGCTGAGTGCGGTGTAGAGGTGTTGAACAAACACTGTCACGAAAAATCCAAATGGAGACCTGAAGCCTTGTACTGTGGGTCAATGACCAGGTAGAGGTTGCTTGACACAGTGATACCCTTGGAATCCTCTGAAACGACGAAACGGTGCTCTCGTGGTGTTGCGAGTTACCCTTGGAAGTCACTCGTAACAAGGTATCTTCCGTAGAGAGCCACAGAGTTCGCGAATCGATCGAAATTGTGAGGTGACTCGTTTCTTCGGCTCGGCCTGCTTTCGGAACAGAGGTAAACCCTTTTCTACCAAAGCTACACAAAAACTAGTCCAATAGACAAACACGCTGGGAGTAAGATTTGATGAACCCAAACAACAATACTACTATTTTACTATACGTCTGTACAATGGATTGTAAATATTCTACAGTATTCCTTCTTTTAATTGCGCCTCCTGAGAGTATGGCATGTGTCCGGAACTATTGAAACGTACACTAATACTATACGAAATAATTCAATGCATGATATTGGCTTATATCTTTCAGGACGCTTTATTAATGCCTGTGCAGGATGGCGAATGTCCTATTCTTACTGGGTAGAATAAAGACATAAGCTAGAAAATTCGAATCCTGCATAAGCACGCCATTGCACCCCTTAGCATAATTCAGTATAAAACATACTGTACGCATCTACCTACTAGAGAATTCATGAATTTGTACTACTTTACTATACGTATTCGCTCTATGCAGGATTTATATTCCGTTTGGGGAGTACACGGAACACGAAAGAACGCAATGCATGTTGCAAAGGTCACGATTATTTAAGCCTTTGCAGGAAATAATTTTTACAGGTTAACAGGAGATATAAGGTCGATAGTTCGAATCCTGCATAGCCACCTTTTTGCACCCGTAGCTTCTTTTACTTTAAAAAATACTGTACCAATCTACCTGAAAGTGCAGTCACGAATTCTCATCAGGTGTCACTTAGAGATAAGTAATTCATGTTCTGCATATCGATAAAATGTGGGTTGGATCCATGGGATCAACGTGGTGAGTGTGAGAACAAACTGTCTGCCTTATGTTACTGGTACCCACATGGTATGTGGAACAAGCAAAGATATAGAGAATCTTGGTTGGTACTGGTGAGACACAGGCCATACATATGGAACCAGGGAAGCCCCATATGGTCCCATATGAAGGTTTTGACCACTGTATCACCCCAGATGGCCATGAGGCGAGCATCTACTCAATCAGGTGACCTCAGGAGGATCCAGGAGCCTCAGTGTGGCTCAGAGTGCTCAAATCCTGCATAACACCCAATTATTTGGATGCATGCTTTTTGCTCATAGTCCTAAGAATTGAATGTATGAATTGAATACCATCTCCATAGACCTGTAGCTCCCTTGTTCCTTTGCAGTAGATACCTATCTTGTTGAGGCTGAGCAGTGGCATTGAGAGGTAAGCTGATAGCATTCGCTAGGCTGCCCTGCATCGTGATAGAATAACATCGGTACCAGCTCCAGGAGCTGGAAACTCTGTGAGCAGAGGAGGCCCTGTGGCCATCCTCATCTCTTGTGGATCTACCCTGATCCTTTCAAGAAGTTATTGCATATCAACGCTTTTACACGCCTTTATGTAGCATCATTTACTATACAAAGTACTGTACGTTTCTACTGATTCACGATTCAGCGAATGCTGCATACCCGGGTGAAAAGGAATTTGGTACCGTGTATGCAAACCACCATACTAATCAATAGTAAAATAGTAGGATTGTGCTTTGTCAACACGAAATGTTACTCTATCTCGCTCCTAGCTACTAGCTACGCTACCCATCGATACTAGCTACTGGTAGCTAGATAGTAATACTAGCTGGCTAGCTAGTAGCCAGGTTTCCAGCGCTTCCTCTTTCTATATCTCTAACCCTTGCTTTTAATAAAATAATTTAATTTTAAACAAAGTTCACGCTCCTCAGTGGCTCCCCCTAGGGTCGTTAAGAACCTGTGTGGTGCAACCAGCTCATCCGGAACAGCATGAATACTGTCGGTCACTGGTGGTGGGCGTTTCCTTGTAGTAGAGCCCTTGGCCTTGCCCATGTCGCTGCCAAAAATTAATTCGGCACGATCAATGTCCTCCAGCTTGCCAGGACAGTCTTGAATTTGCCCAGTCCGGATCATGTTTCGGTAGCCTTCCAAAGGCGGACGCTGGAGGTTGTGGTACAAGTTTCTCGCGAGAAATGCACCCTTGGCTTGCTTCTTGGTGAAGCCTTCGAGGTTGCCCTCCACCGTCTGAACCAAATGCTGGAACTCCGGTGCAAACTTGTTCATCTGGGACATCCAATCCAGGAGCAGCTCTGACTAAATCTCCACTCCGTACAGACCTTTGATGGTTCTGTCATACCTCGTATGAATACCAGTAGGACGGTAGTGGTGAATGGCATTATCAACTCTCGAGTCCATGAAGACATATGACCCATCTTGAGCCTTGGTACAGTCATCAACAACACGGGACAGGGAGTTGATGTTGGCGATACCTCCAGGATTGGCATAACTGACGCCAAATGGAGTATCACCCTCTTCGGAAAGCTTGGTGCTTCCAACGTTGGTGCCCATCTCGATGGGACGCTTGGAAGACCTTGGGTTAACAAGCATGTGTTCGTTCATGACTGTGCGGACAGAACTGCCGCTGTCAATGTACACAGTGTTGGGGCCATCAGGACTGCTAGATTTGGCTCTGCCACTCCTGTGAGTTCGGCATCTGCCACTCCTGGGAACTCATACGCAACCTGGTGTTGCTGCTCTTGGATTGATAGCAAGTCTTGGTCTTGGAAGTCTTCATAACAATTGCCTCGCTGGTTTTCTTGCTGACGCCGGCTGGGTCTACGGTATAAGCAGCGAAGCTCATTCTCTGAATCCGAGCTGTAGTCGGAACAACAGCTCTGATCATCGTCTTGCCCAATCCGAGGGATCACTCCTTCGAACGGATCTGTGTTGAAGGAAGTGTCAGGGAAGGCAGAACGACTCACAAGAATATTATGGGTGTCGCTGTACCGCTGTAGGACGAGGTCAGACCCGATGCTTGCACCGTCTGGACCTCCCTAGTCAAGCTGATCGTGGCTGTAGCCGGAGTGGGAGCTGTCTTCTGATGATGTCTCATGTCGCCTCCATAAAGCGGGATTCCTCCAAGGAAATCAACGGCAAATTGCCCCCAGTCTACGGGTTCTTCCAGCTCACCGTCGGTTGTGGAGTCATCTCTAGCCATCAGGGGCGGGACTCCATCAACTTGATGGTGTTGGAACTGGAACTGCACTGACCCTGGCACACTGGTCTGTGAGGCTTGGCTCGACATGGGAAACTGCTGGAAGTTCGACTGGCTCGTAGGAGGTGGAGGGATTCCACTGAATCCACTCCTGGTCGAAGTGTCTCCGGCTGGAGCTGGAGCTGGTGCCGTCACCACCGTGGTAGGCACTCCTTGGAGCAGTTGCATCTGATGTTGATGGTACTGCGGCATGAAGGACTTCTTCATGCCGTTGATTGCCCACTCGGACTTGAGGATCTTGGACTTGACCTTGCACTGCGGCAACATGTGATCAGGACTGCCACAACAGTAGCAGGCTTCGCCTGGCTGTGACTGCTGATAGAAAACAGCAGCTGGAAGTCCCTCTTTCATCTTCTTGGGATCAAAAGGAGGGGGCTGAGGATTGTAAGTTGGCTTTCATTCCCTGGCTTTCTTCTGGTCCAGCCACTCTTTGCTGGCCTTGAACCTGTCACTGGACAAAGTATCTCTGAGAAGGTCCAGGATCAAAGGGAACTGGATGGTTCCATCCATGGCATAGGCTGCCTCCACGTTCTTCTGATAGTCACCATACCGTCCTTCTTGTAGTCCATGGTAGCCCACGGTTGCCTTCAACCTGGCCCGTTCCGTCACCAGTACCTTGAGCTGGGCATCATTGCCGGATGCGGCCTTGTAGCTGTCTGTGTTCAGAGTCCTGACATCAATGAACGCCGTTCCTACTAGGTCATAGACTTGATCCATGTCGCTGTCGACCTTCCTCAAGTATTAGTCAAGTTTGTCATGGTCACCTTGTTTCAGGAATAAACCACGTTGGATGGTCTTGATGAATTGTAGCAATGGGAACTCTTTGGTAGAGCCTTGCATCACTATCAAACGGATCCTCTTGAGCATCACAATGGGATCGAGCTTGACTGCGTCCTCATAGTCTCCTAGCCCTCTCAGCTTGGACTTCATGGATTCGGTACAGTATGTTATCTGAATGGTAGTTGCACCAGTCTTGAGGATGTTCTCGTAGTAGCAAGTTGACTTGTCATAGATGGATGACTTGGCCTTGTACTCGCTGAGTTCCAAAGCATCGTACTCTTGGGCTTTGGGATCAGTAAGTGATGTCTGAAGTGTAGGCTTGGTCGGCTTGGTTGGTGCCTGATTTGTCATGGTCTCAATGGCCAATGAAGCCAGTGGCACATCATTCCACTCAGGCTTGATCCTTAGGTCCTGAACAATGTGGGTCAGTGCCATCAGTCGATTCATCAATGACAAGCAACAAGGTGAAGCTGTCACCTCTTGCCTGAAATCTGAAATCATCGGCAATGAAGAAGTCCTTACTGAATGCATTACCAAAGATGCAATTGAAGAAGTGATGCTAGAAGTCAACTCCAACAAATACTAACAGTGTACAAACTCACCTTTCATGAAGGACCCCCTCCTATCTGATCTGGGATACATTGGCGACTCAGCTGCTGCTGAGCAGATCCTCAATGGCACTTATCAATGTCCTCCTGAACTCTCTGAATACTCCAAGAAACTCATCCACATGATGCAGATCCCTCCTGGAGTGACCGTCCCGCAAAGCCAGCCATTTGTGACAACTGAAGACCATGTCCAGGGCTGGAAACGCCAGAAAGAAAAAAACACAGGTGGCAAATCAGACATCCATTTTGGGATGCTGAAGGCTCAAGCCATGGACCCTGACTTGGCGGCATTTGATGCCTCTCGAAGAAGCATCATGTACCAGACAGTTGAGAACTACAAGAGATGGCAAGTTGGGATTGATTGCATGTTATTGAAGTCTTCCGGTGATAGGCAGGCCCACAAAATGAGGAATGTCAAAATGCTTGAAGCTGATTGCAATATCAACTACAAGAAAATTGGCAAGGAAGGAATGAGGAACGGCGAAACCGCTGGTCTCCTGAGCCCAGAGAACGGAGGTGGAAGGCGTCATTACAGAGCACAAGAGATCTCTTTGAACAACACTCTGATTGGCGATGATTCAAGATTCAGGAGAAAGTCAATGGTGGTCATCTCCAATGACGCAAAAGGATGTTTTGATAGGGTGGTTCACAATGTAGCCTACATTTGTCTACGCCGACTGGGGATCCCCAAGAAACCCCTGATTTCCATGCTCAAGAACATTCAACAAATGGATCACTACATCAGAACAGCATTTGGTGACTCTGACTTGTTCTACAATTCCTCTGGACATACCCATCCAAACCAAGGTTACCTCCAAGGGAACGGTGCTTCCAACACAGGCTGGGCAGCAGTGGCAACTGTCATTGTCGATGCCATGCGACATGAAGGCTTTGGCTATGCCTCTTGGTCTGCAATTAGAAACGACCTGGTGAACTTGGTATGCTTCCAATTTGTAGATGACACTGACCTGGTTCATTCTGGGCCTGACAACTACACAAAGGGAAGGCAAGTCATGCTTGAAGCACAGGATGTACTTGATCACTGGGACTCCTTCCTTCAAGTTACTGGCGGTGCACTTGACTACAAGAAGAGTTGGTTTTTGGGCATAGACTACAAATGTGTTCAGGGAATATGGACCTACAAATCCCCCTCCGAACTGCCTGGTCAATTACTCCTCCAAGATGACGACACTGGTATCCGTCGACCCATAAAGAGACTCTCTGTACACAAGGCCCAGAAAGCACTTGGTATCTTCTCCTGCCCCAGTGGCAACATGTCTGACCAAGTCAAGTATATGAGGAAACAAGCCATACAGTGGGCTAGTTCTGTGAGGGACAAGAAAGTCAACAAGAATGACTTATGGTACTGCCTCAATAGCACCATTATGAAATCCTTGGAGTATCCCTTGATGGCTACTACCCTGTCCAAAAAGCAATGCTCACACATCATGGCCCACATTCTTACTCATGCCTTGCACAAAACTAAGGTCCAGAACAAGCTCCCCAGGGCTCTGGTGTATGGTCCCATCAAATACTAAGGTCTGGGTGTGGATGATCTTTGGGCTGTGCAACTTATTGAACATGTCCATGCATTAATGCGCCATGATGGCAGGAAGACCCTCACCAACAGCCTCTTGAACACAACTGTGGATGATCTCACACTAGAAATTGGCTCCTCCAAACCATTCTGGGAACTACAATACTCTGATTGGGAACATATTGTCACCCCCAGCTGGATGGCGACAACTTGGCGTGACCTCTGCTCTGTCAACCTTACTCTTGTGGGCCCCACCCCCTCACTCTCCCCCGGTCGACAACAAGATTCTACCATTATGGATGACCTTGTTGCAAGTAACTTATTCGGCCCCCATGAGTTGAGACTATTCAACCAAATCAGGATGTACAAGCAAGTTGTATGGAAATCAGAATTATGTACTGCAAATGGGAAGCACATGATGGAACATGCCTTAAACAGGGACCCTCCTTCCGGTGAGTCTCCATTTGATTGGCCACGTTCCAGACAACCAACCCCATCCATGGGTGATAGATGGCGTGAAGCATTGACCCAGGTATACATTATCCCTGGATCCCGCAGCAAAGAACTGCTCAAACCCTTGGGTGCTTGGCTCTGCGATCAGGACCCGCTTTGGGAATGGTGGTTCCACCCAGAATCATCAAACCTCTACCACATCACAGCCACCAATACCACTCTTTGGGAGCCACATCACTTATCACCATCCACTTATCACCAGCACGGCTTGATCACAGCCCTTGATACTCCTACCAACCTCATTCGGGCAAGTGTTCTCCGAGGGAACAACTCCACCCAACTTCTACTTAGGAACACGGGTACACATCTCCCACCAACTCCACCACATCCCACTGATACCCTTCTGAGCCTCATCACACACCTTCCTCCAGACTTAAAATGGGCTATTGATCATTTCCAAGTCTCCGATGGAGGGCAACACCTTGCTGAGTGCATCCATGAAGGAACCTGTGTGGCTGTGAGTGATGGTTCTCTCAAACAAGCTGCGCTCGCCCAGAGCAGCTAGACACGACTAGTAGAGGATTAGGTGAGTGGAGAGACTCGGCCATTTACTGAGCCGACCGTCTCCAGTCCCCGGGGTACCATTCGGGACTGGGGAGTCCCGGATGGATCCCACATGGCAAAAGGGGGTCCCGGGAATGTGATGTTCCACGGGACAGCCTTGAGTCGTGCAACCAGGGAGGGAGAGGTGGGTTAATCTAATCTAGGTTCTTGCCTTCAGCGTCGGCTGAATGAAGAATTGTGAGCTGAGAGAGAGACAACCTTCTTGCGATCGGCGGTTCAATGGCTGGTCTTGGCTAGGTCGCTGGCTTTAGTGATTCATGGTTGCCGCTGTCGATCTTGCCAAATGTGGTCTTGGACGGGCGTCGTTGCCTTAAGGGTAATCTTGTTCGAGAGGCATTGAGGAGCTGATGCGGTGCATCATCATGTGGGGTATCCATTTCCGGAAAGCAGGTGATGACCTGCGAGATGTAGAGATGTACTTGAGTTGTAGGTGAGGAGCGCGGGAATTAATTTTGCAAATTGTGAGATGGTCCTCTCGGCAACCATGATTAGGGTCATAGTTGCGAGAACCCATCAGGGTTCAAGTTTCCACGCTGCGGGGCATGGAAACTCGGACGGGGGGTTCCCCAGGCGTGCTGCTGCTCAACACCGAGCGCAGACAAGCTGCGCTGGTTCACGATTGCGATACGGAAACTGGTTGACGACGAATTCAAGTTTGACAAGACAAGAAACGCCTTCACCTCCAAGTCGGATCGCCACCTGCAGAAGACAATGAAGTCCAAAGCATTCAAAGAGGACTTCCAAGTGGTCGATGCAACACCCTCCGAATTCAGATGCCCAATCCAGAGCATCTCATTCAGACTACCAGGTGTCTTCAGGACCAGGTCAGCAGCCGGTGCAGCCCATGGCACAGCCTCAAACACCTCCTCCATTCCAAGAGACACAGATGACATCTCCACTGTCAACACCAGGGTGGAACTTGACATTGACGACCTGAGAGAACTGGAGGAATTCGACGATGACATGGACGGCCAGGACAGGAACGCAGAGGAACAAGACGGGGACATGGATGACAAAGGCCAGACCAGTGACAAGACGCAAGGATCACACCCACCAGGAAGCCGGGGGACATCATCGACAATGGAGATTTGGACCATGGAACAGCAGTTGATAGACTGGACTGAACTTGCACTACACTTCAAACCAGACCCGGCGAGCGTGAACTGGCTAAGAAATTACAGAGACAAAAAGGTTGAGGGTTGGATAGCGAAGAAGGACCCAATGCCGGCCCATGTCCACACTGAGAAGATGGTGAACGTCCTTCTGAACGGACAAAAGGCTTGGGGTGGAGGTAGTAAGGGACTACAGTTCTATACCATGGCATGGAGCATGACATTCAACCAGATGATGTACCACACCACCATGCATGAGATCAGCAAAGACCTGGACACGATGCCTACTTCAAACCTAATACGCATCCCACACTTCCCGGAGCAACACATGCACGATTCAGCACTGAATGCAGCGATGGACCACGCAGGAGCATGGTACTTCACCGACGACAGAGTGTGCTCCCCAGAGGCAGTACCCGCAATGTGTGTCCTTGCCGCTTTCATGACCTCAGAGCCATATTTTACCTCTGAGAATGTACTGCAACTCGTCGCAGCCTTGACCTTTACAGAGTTTCAAGAATGGCAACAAGAAGTCCGCCGAGACTGGATTGCATTGGTCAAAGAAAAGGCCAAGTCCTATGAGGCGGGCGTATTTGAATAACAGCTAGGAACCGGACCCGTTGGTCCAGGTGCAAAGCCAGTGGGTCCACGGGGACAGTGGAGAAAAACACCAGCACACTACACCGATACTTCACCTCCCGAGGGCCCCACCCCAGCAATAACCAAATACCACACCACCCATCCACCCCAACCCCACCCACCCCACCACCCCACCGACGAAGAAACAGAATCAACCACCGCGGGCAACAAACTCTTGCATTCGACCCCAACACAAACCAACTGAGAGTCTCCACCAACCCAATCACCCAAACAAACCAAACACCATCCACTCCAGTCACCAACACAACCAACGTCGAGAGCTTCGGAGACAAAGCAACAGCAAAAGCACCACGACACATCAGAATCCTTTTCCAGAACATTGACAACCTCCCCAAACATGAATGGCAAGACAAGAGCAACGACCTTGCAGAAGCTGCGAAACTACTCGAACCAGATGTTATGGGATGCGTCGAAGTTGGCCTCTACCCACCACAACAATCCCAACAGGACAGCTGGTACAACCGCTTAAGGAAGAAACTCAGAGGCATCCGCACCAGCTACACCTACAACTCCACAGAAACACATGAGACTGCATTCCTCCCTGGTGGCATCGGTATGGCAACAACACTGGAAGCCTCCTGTCGAATGAAAACGTCGGACCATGACCCAAGCGGCTTGGGACGATGGACTTCCATTATGATGCAAGGACGCAAGGACCACAAGCTCCGTGTGGTCACGGCCTACAACCCATGCAAGGGCAGAGGCACAGACACGGTGTTCCAACAACAACTCCGATACTGGCGCAGAAACGATGAGAGCAAAACACCAGATGTAAAATTCCAGGAAGACCTGATCAGTGCATTGCAGTCCTGGATGGAGAACGGCGAGCACATTGTCTTGATGATGGATGCAAACCAGGACGTTAGAGACGGGAAGCTAGCCAAAGCACTTGCCGCCATTGGTTTACCCGAGGCAATCCTCTCATCCCACCCGGACCAACCAGTCCCTGCCACCCACCAACGAAACCACCAGAATATCCCGATTGACGGCATGTTCACCACACTGGACCCCTCTGCACTTACCTCTGGCTACCTAGGATTTGAGGCGGGTCTACCCGGGGACCATCGACTGGCGTGGATGGACATCCCCTTCACAGAAGCCTTTGGAAACAACCCGCCCAACCTCCACTCCCCAGACAGGTCGGTACTGAATGTGAACGACCCAAGGCAGGTCCAGGAGTACACCAAGTCCGTCAAAGCCAGCTACAAACAGACGAAGTTGAGGGAGAAGATTGATACCCTCACTACCATGATGCAGAACAAACAGGGATTGCGGGCTATCAAACGCATGTTCCACTGCATTGCCATGAGCAACCGAAAGATCCGCAAACAGTCAAAGAAAGAGATGAAGCTGAGCAAGAAAGGCGGTGTCCCATGGTCCCCAGAAGTACAGGGTGTCATGGATCGCAGAAAACTCTGGGCATCGGTAATCAAGCTCAAGATCAACCTGAAAGTGAGCAAGAAGAGGATCAAGCGCCTCATGCGCAAATGCTCCAACTCTGACGCCTGGGAAGTCGACTTAGAAACAGCGAGGAGCCGGCTTTGGAAGGCCAAGAAGGAGTGGTGGACAATGAAGAAGAAAGCCCACCAACTACGGCGAGACTTTCTCGACAAACTGGCAGAGGCAAGGGCAGCCGCGTATGGCACCACAGCGGCGTCAGAACTGAAAACGATGCGCCACAGGGAGAAACAGAAGGAAGACGCACGCAGGAGGAGAACAATTTCGAAGAAAGGAGCAGATAAAGAAAGAACGACGAAACTGTTCTACACCGACCACGACTTGGCTACAGGTACCAGTCAGGTAGTTGAATGCGCAACCCAAGTTGACATGGATGCGGCTGCAATCCGTGAAGGAGAGACACGCATGTCCCGGTGCCTCCAGTCACCATTCACCCAACCCCCATTGGACCAAGACTTTGGGAACCTGGCAGACACGGAAGCAGCTCAGGCCGTCTTGGATGGCTCCTATGAACCACCAGAGGGCACCGACAAGTACACCCGGATGCTGATCAATGCCTTCTGCAGATCTCCCAAAGTGACAGAACTACCCGATGAACACATGCAATGGACACCCGCCCTGCTGATGGCAGCCTGGAAGAAGCAAAGAATCACCACAGCCTGCGAGCCCTCTGGACTGACCTTTGACCACCTGATCATGGGAGCAATGGACAGCGAGATTGCAATGGTAGATACCGTGCTTCATAATGTCCCTTTCCTCCTCGGCTTTGCACCAGAATCCCAACTCGTGACGACGGACCTCGCAATCCTGAAGAAACCGGGATGCTATGAAGCTGAAAAGATGAGGTTCATCTTTCTACTCGACACCTACTTCAATATGAATTGCAAGAGACTGGGACGCATCATTATGCAGCAGGCTGACAGGTTGAGGGTGATATCAGAAGAACAATACGGGAACCGCAAAGGCAGACACTGCATTGACCATGGCCTAAACCATGTGCTCCTCGTCGACATCTCCAGGATGAAAAGGTGGGCGATGGCACTTATACCTTTCGATGCATCACAATGCTATGATCGCATCAACCATGTGCCAGCAATCCTGGCTGGCCGGGCCATTGGAATCCCACAGACCACAACACAGTACAGATTTGGCACCTATCAAGAAACCACCCACCACGCTTCCACAGCCTATGGCATCTCCAAGCAAACCTACGGAGGCCCCCAGCGAGCAGCCCTCGGACAGAAGCCACTTGGAGGACAGGGACAGGGTACAGGTGATGCTGGAAGTTGGGCAGTGCTGATCTTTGCCTTTATGGTCAACATCATTCGCACCCTCGGGCTCTCGTTGGCCCTGACCAGCCCCTTCACCAGACAGCTGATCTCTCTGATAGCACTGATCTTCATTGACGATTACCTCGCCAACATCGGCGCCACCCACCAGTATATGACTGGCGTGGAACTCCTACCCAGGGCCCAACAGGCAGCAGACATGTGGGAAGGACTCTTATGGTCAACTGGGGAGCCATCAATCAGGGCAAATCCTACTGGTACCTCCTCGATTACAAGTGGAACCCAGCAGCTGCTAAGTGGTTCTACCGTCCCATAGGGGACATGCCAGGCGACCTCATGGTGAGAGACACTGATGGTGTGCGCAAACCCTTGCCCAGAAAGGAACCAGGTGAAGCAGAGAAATGGCTGGGCTTCCTCCCTGGCCCCAATGGCTCCTCCAAGCCACAGATAGCATACCTGACTGAGAAGGTGAAGGCATTCTGCAACAAGATTCGCGGCTGTGGTCAAGCAGAAAAGAACGATGTCTGGATCACCACCACCACCACCATCATGAAGACTCTGGACTATCCGATGCGGGCCATCCGATTGACACACTCTGAGTGGGACAAGATGATGACCCCACTTTGGTCCACAGTTCTCCCCCGTGCAGGCTTCTCCACCAACTTCCCAAGGAAGGTGTTGTACGGCCCCACCGAGTTCCAAGGCATGGGCATCATGACCCTTGGCTGAGGCAAGAACTAGAACACATCGGCACTTACTGGGACAAACTCACCCGATTGGACACGCAAGGCCAGATCATGGAGATAGCCATGGAGCAATTCAGACTTGAACTGGGCAGTGACAAACCCATCACTGCGCTCCCTTACAAGCAGTGGGGGCATGCACGCCCCATGTTGATCAAAACAATGTGGGATCCTGGACAAACTGGCCTCTCGATCGAAGATGCAACTGCCAAGCCCCAACTGTACGACAGAACGACAGATTCATTATGGATGCCTTTGCAGAAGCAGGATACAAAGGTGACATGCTTAGGCAGCTCAATGTGGCCAGAATGTACCTCAATGTCATTACACTCAGTGACATTGCGGACGCAGGTGGACAACACTACGACTGGAGAGCTTCAAACGGTGAGAATTGAACCACACTTGCACAGCTTGGAATGGCCACGCCAGCCTCCATCTTTGCCTTTAGCAGTTAGACCAACTGGAAAATAGTGTGGAAACTTGCTTCCTAGAGGGTGACACGGACAAACCCAACAGGAGATTGAAACCACACCTCCATCTGGGACACTGGATACAAGACCCCATACCACCTGGCCCTGGATGTACAAGCCCGTGTCCCACACCTTGTACCACGGGAAGGACTGCTGTGGCAGGAATACACCGGAATTGGAACGGAACTCGATTGAAGCGTTTCGAAGGTCGACCGTTGAGAGAAAACTGGGAGGCTCGATGGACTGATGTTGCACCTCAGGTGACCCCATTGTACCGACTCCCCTGGCCCACCAGACCAACAACTCTGTGAGTACCAGACTGTTTCCTTCAACGCCGAATCAACCGCAACCGCCCCACCACCCAGAGGAGGTATCCTTCCAGTGGTCCTTTCCCTCCCCCTCCCACACTGCCCCACCGGATGATGAGGAGACGATGAAGTCCCCCCCACATCCCACCCCTCTCCAACACCTCTGTGATTGACAAACTCCCCAGCAGTGACAAGTGGCATTCCAGCACACCACCCTCCCAGAGGACGACGGTATGAAGGTGGCAATGCAATCCTTACGGCAAGGCAGTGGCAGTCAGTGAGGGTCATACAAGAACGATTCGGCACAGCTGCATTCGTGCTAGAAGGCAACGACGCAGAAGGAAGAATCAAGGCGAACTGTGTGTCCCAGGCTCCCCAAAAGACCACTCATCCCTTTGAAGTGAACTGGCGGGACTGGTGGCTGTGATGCTGATGTCCGCACTCTGGTCCATCGCTTCGACCTCTCCAGTGGAAAGATCATCATAGGCTGTGACGGCCAAGCAGCACTGAAAGCACTGGAATCCATCTGGAACCAACCAGCAACAAAAGGACTGACCTGCGGTGAAGGCAGAGCATCCTGAAACAACTACGGAAGCGCAAAGTGCAAGTTCTGTACCGTTGGTGAAAGGGCACCAGGATGAAGACAAGAGACCCACCCGGCGACTCCGACCGGAGCTGCGCGTGGAACGACCTCCATCATGGTGTCTGGACCGATGGGCTATTCTGAATATAGAGATGGACACCAGGGCAAAAACACACTGGGACCTGCACCAGTTCACCCCTTTCCCCAACATCCCATTCACCATGAACGCGTGACAATCAAGTTAAAGGCGCGAAACTCGCGCGATTCCACCTGAGAGAAGTTCACACACTCCTGGAGAAGCTTCCATCAAAGCCCACTGGAAAAACAACGTGAAGAACGGGTTCGCGATGTTGCACTACTCCACCGAAGCATGGAACGACAAGTGGCAACGCACCAACTGGACTGCCCACGGCCGGGCTTCAGAAGCAGCCCCGCCGGCACACAACGTTGGGAACCAAACACGCCTCAGGGACACTGCGGGGTTCGGACGGATGCAACTTCGAGAAAGTGGCAAGACCACAGCAACTGTCCGCGATGCGGAGCTCGAAAGATGAAGACACCCTCCACGTGACTACTCTGTGACTCCACCAATGCTCCAGCGGAATGGAAGAAACAGATGACGGAGCTGAACAAGTGGAGGAAGAAGAGGCACACCCACCCCAGACTCCGAACCAAGATACTCCTACACCTCAACCGGTGGCCACAAGGCGACACCACTCCACCACACCCAGAATTCCAACCTCCATCCGCCAACATCGCCGGACAAACCAACTTGGCTGGTGGAATTGTTAACTTGGCAGGGTCTCCCAAACCTTCCAACACATCCAAACACACACCCCTGCAACGACTCAAGAAGAACAGGGATGGACCTGGCCTGGACCAGCGACTCCTCATCAAACAGATCTGGAGCCTACACTTCAACCTTTGAACAACCGAAATGAACCGTCCATGGCACTACCCTAACTCCCACCCAACTATCCAACGGGACACTCTACAGCGAACGGGTTCGACAACAGTACACCCAAGGCACCATAGGCCTACTCCCCGTCGACACACTGGAGGAGTCCCCCGACCCCAAAACCCACACCCTTTCATTCACTATCGACCAGACGAAGCGATGGCTTGACTCTACCTCCCTGGCCCGAAAAGAGTTCCAGAAGCAACTTCCTCCAGCGAATCGACACGCATCCAAAGGCAACAGCAACTGATGATCACACATATTTAGTCTTAATCCGGATTAGGCCACCGCCCCCCGGTCACTCCACAGGAGGCACTTCCACTGTGAGTAGACGGAGAAACAAGACCTGTCCCTCTCGTTGGGGACGGAGTGAAAGACGAGCGTAGACTTAGTTAGCTAGTACCATCGTGCTTCTATGAGTACATCCTCTTGTTCCAATGAAATGAATGCTATCCCCCTCGTGTCGTGCGAACACCACAAACGACTCAGTTGCTTGGGCCCTCGGGCTCTGATTCGTACCAGGCGTTGACTAAGGGTCCTCCGGACCAGAAGGTAGTCTGCCTAAAACTAGTACTTTTTATATTTCTTATGCCCATATTTGTCTTCAGTGCTATTGTTGATATGGATGTTCCTATTCTTGCACCAATACTTCAGTGAGTGTTGACCAAATTCTATCAGAAAGCTTTCTGAACCAATTGTACCTAGGAGGTATCGCTGGAGGTCTGAGCATCGAGTACATCGGCACTACTGATTGGGAGACTTTGGATGAGTCAAGCAATGTTGTGTCATTTCGGGAGCAGGTTCTTATTAATCCTGATCTTACCAAACAGACACCCTAATCCCTCAAGCTTTCTTGTCCCATCAAGGATTTGACCAAAAGACATGCAAACTCAGCGATCACTTAAGAGATACCACGACCATGCTGAAGGCATCACGGGAGGAAAGAAAATGACTACAAGATTGTTTGACTCCAGTTTTTCTACACGACTTACTCTGTTCCCAAAAGGGTAAAGGCACTCTCTCCTCTACAAGCAATGACTTAGTTCTTCATACCACAACCTGAACCTTTCTACATTGACAAAATCTGCTGCAATGGCATTACAGTTGGGACATCTGTCCTGTCTCCCATGTCAGTTCTCTTGGGCTGGGTGGTTTCTTAGACAAAAGAGTGCTTGGTTTGCTTAGAAGAAAAGTTGGTGACCATCCGAAATGCTGCCGCTTTGTCAAAAATGGAAACAAGTCAGCACAAATGACGACACTACTGTCACCAAGAAGCTTCCAGCAAACAGGGAGCCCTCAAGAAAGGAACAGTTGGAGCCAGTATGACAACAATTCAGTGAACCAATTGGAGTCACGAGTGAGATGGAAGATTGAAGACACTGCAGGCAAGGGAACAGACAGCAATAAGTTCTGGTGAACTTCAATATTTTGTGATCGAGCATCAGCAGCCATCTTGCCATCACCAAGTTAAATTGAATGCTTCTGATTCTATCATGGCCAAGGGAAGCATACGAACGATGGTGTCTCGAACATGTGGGTTGTGGTTCAGGCATATCACACTGACAATGCATCTACAAAAGCCAAGCATATGTCCAACATCTTAGGGACCACCATCAATCAATCAGATACTCTGCAACCGGTGCCAAATGCAGAATGGGGTTTCTGAGGGACCATTAGAATTGTAGTAACCAAAGCTAGAACAATGATGATCCTGCTGCACTTCTATGGCCGAAGTTGATGATGAATCCCTTTGGCCCTTGGCAGTCTCTCATGCAGCACACCTTTAAACCACACTCCGAATTCAGTCACTGGCATTGCTCCCATTGAGATATTTTCCAGAACTGTCAGTGATGGTCAGTTATCAGAAATGCCCATTCATGGGGATGCCCTGCCTATGTTTTGGAACCTCGGCTTACCAGTGAAGGAGGAAAGATTCCAAATGGCAGCCCAGGTCCAGGAAGGGCCAATATGTTGCACCTCACCTGTCCATTCAGAAAATGTTGGGTTGATCCGCAACCTTACAACCGGATACCTTTCGCCCCAGTACCATCTTGTCTATGATGATTGGTTTGAAAAAGTTTACTCTTCAGAAGATCAACCACCTCAGATGGACCAACATGTGCATCTTCCAACGCTTCGAACCCTCTTTGATGAGGACACCTCCACCTCCTTAGCAGACGAGTGGCTTACTCCAGAGGAAAAGGCCATCAACCAACACCGATCTCAACTTCAGAAGCTTCGACAAGGGAGAAAGTTATGGCAGGATGACAAGAGCAAAGGGATGATCTACATTTTCAACTCCGTCTCCAGCACAGCCCCAGGTTTCACACAGGGAGATTCCAGACCGCTGCCATTGCTTCAGACCCAACAATTGCTTCGTCTTGGACAAGGGAACTCCCATCGTCAGCACTCCCACCACAGATGTTCCCATCGAGGCAATCCCTGTCGCTGCCCCACGTCGGAATCCAGTAGGACAGATCACAACAAGAAGCCTGAGATTCTGAACATGGACCCAAAACTGAAGACTTATGCACGCCCTTCATCCCTGCTCAGTTGTGCTTAGCTATGACCTTTGGAATCACTCCAATTTCAGGGCACATGCTGCAAGCTCAGGTAACTGGAATTCACCCTTGACCAACACCCAGGAATCGTTTCATCCTGCCTTCTTCAAAGCCCACTGGCTCTCAAGGCAAAACTTCCAGAGACCCTGATCTCCCATCTCTTAAGGAATCTTCTGGCAGCAATGGACAAGAAATTGCCAGCCTTGAAGGCAAAGGGACTTGGCACATCGGACAACGTTCTTCAATGCCCTCACACTCAAGGCAGTTCCCGGAACATGGGTACAACGAATCAAGAGGTTACCAGATGGCCAAATGAACAAGTTCAAATCTAGATGGTGCTGCAGAGGTGACCTCAGTCCTATGAAGGCACCGCATATTCTCCCTTGTCGGTTGGCCCACTGTTAGAGCCGGTCTTTTCTTGCAGCTGCCATGGATGGGAATCGAGACAAGTTGATTTTACTTTTGCTTTCTGTCAGAGTCCTCAGCCTGCCGATCAGCCATTGTACATGGATTGCCTCAGTACTATCGAACCAAAGATTATGAAGGACAGGACTGTGTTTTGAAACTTGACAAGTCTATCTATGGGCAGACCGATTCACCCAAATTATTCTATGAGCATCTATGTCGTGGGATGTATCCAACTTGGTTTCGAAACCTCAGAAGCAGACCCCTGTTTATTTATTTATTCATAAGGAGCATCAACTCATGTATTAAATTATTGTGATGACAAATCTGGCTCCGTCCGGACAATGATCTGATGAGTCCTATGTTGGACACTCCAGAAACTTGGATATATCTCACCATGGAAGACAAGGGAGACATCTTTGGATTCCTTGGTATTAATTTTGAAAGACAGGGAGACAATGTGGAATTGATCAAAAGGGGCTCATCAAAACAAGGTTATTGAATACACTGGCATGTCTGAAGCCAGCTCTAAGCTTTCTCCTGCTGCCACCGATCCGCTCGGCGCTGACAAACTGGGTGCCCCATTTGAAGAAGAGTGGAGCTATCCAGCTGTAGTTGGGATGCTGCATCCAACACTCGCCCAGCCATCACCTTTAGTGTACATCAGGTAGCACGATTCAGCCACAACCCCAGGCATTCCCATGCTCAAGCCATCAAACGAATCATTCGGTATTTGATTGGCACAAGTGACAAAGGCATTTGTTTTAGCCCTAAGCTTGATCAAGGACTTGATTGTTGGGTGGATGCTGACTTCGCGGGGTTGTATGGATATGAGGATGATCAGGATCCTGTATCCGTCAAGTCTCGCACTGGTTTTGTTTTGACTTTGTTTGGGTGCCCTATCATTTGGTCCAGCAAACTGCAGACTGACATTACTTTGAGCTCCACTGCTGCTGAGTATGTTGCCTTCAGCATGTCAATGAGGGAGCTGCTTCCTATGCGAGCCTTGCTCAAAGAAATTGGTAACAAACTGAACATGCCCGTAATTACTGACAGTCTCGTGCGCTCTACAGTGTTCGAAGACAACCAAGGTTGCCTGTCTCTTGTGAATGTTCCCAAGATGTCAGCACGCAACAAGTATTTGGCATTAAAGTACCACTTCTTTAGGTCAAATATCGGGGAGTCAAAGGGCATCGTGGCCAAGTACATTCCGACTCTGGAACAACGGGCCGACATTTTCACTAAGGGTCTTCCGGCTCCACAGTTTGCGGTCATTCGAAAGCTCCTCATGGGGTGGTAATTTACCTCAGCACTTTGCTGGGGACTCTCTCCTATCGTTTCTTGCGACAGCTTCATTTCAGCTGTAAGGGAGTGCGACGGGATACAGCTTACAATTCAGCTTTACAGCTTTACTATTTGCAGGCTTGTTCTAGAAAATAATCAATAACTGCTCATTTATTTGGAAATACAAACTTTACATCTCTTAGATCCTTAGACTAGTCAATGCACAATGGTATTGTCGCAAATATGAGTCAACTCTGCGCTCGGTCTCCTGTCACCTTCACCTTCGAAAATAACGAAGTTTTATCATTTAGGCTGCACCTCAATAGACCACCCGCTGAACGGAGCCATATTGAACCGGAGTACCTCAGACGTACAAGGACGCCCACATAGGAACCGGCCTAGTGCAAGCCCCCCACCGGAGAAGTTTAAAAACTCCGGAGGGTGCTTTGCAGCTAACTAACAACCCTTGGCTGGATTGCCATCTATTTCTACGGTAAGACCCCCTTTGTGCATAGTCACCCCGTGTCAGTGTTCTGCTCGGTGCGTGCATGCTCGTCCCTGAGTGCCTTGTCGACGACGGGCAGCCAATTGGCAAGCCACGCTTTGATGTCGCCTGGGCCCTTTGCCATTTGCTCGTCAAGCGGTCGCTTGAAGATAAAATCCACCAGCTCCGCTGGGATCAGATCCGCTTTCTCGTAGATGAGTTCCACCTCCCGCTGAAGCTGTTCGTGCTTCTTCTTCCACTGGTCTTCCCTGTCTTTGCCATGCCTGGCAGCATTTCGATCCTCCCACAGGTTCCACCACTGCTGGATGAGCAGTGAGGCTAGGTTGGTGACCCAGAGCTGCCTGGTCTTGGTTGTCTCCTGGGAGCCGACCAGATGCAGATATGCATCTTGATGCTTAGCCCAGTGTGTGGACAAACGTCCTCTCAGGAAGTTATCCCAACCAATGAGATTTTGAGTGTCAACAAGGTCCCTATACCTGTCTGGGTAATGCCATGGGTGGAGGAATCGATCTTCAAAATGGTATTGTAGTCGATCCAGAACAATTTCCAGGAGGAAGGGGTCTGTGGAATCCTTGCGCAACTTTGTGCTGATCGCACGTTGCATGGTCCCTCGCCACAAATCCACGTCAACATGCGGGCATCGGTAAACATGGGTCTCAGTTTCATGATCACCGCCGCAACGGGGACAGTGGTGATCATACTTGGGGTCGTCTCGGTGGATCCGTTTCCCAACTGGCAACAATTGGAATAGAAACTTCACAATTGTCGGTTTGTGGATCTCGTGACGGTTGACAGCTCGACCATGGGCTGTCCAATCAACCAGTGCAGGGGTGTCCTCGTCCCAGTCGGGATTCAGTTTGACAATGTGGTCGAACAAGGGCTGGTCGTTCCTGAGATGCCGCAGGGTTCTGGGAAGCTTGTATGTGCATGTTCCTCTGGGAAGGTGCAGCTGGGCCAAGTTGGCCGGAAATCGGAGTACCTTGGAGTGATCCTGTTTGATGTGTCTGGTCATGTAACTGCCTGCCAGTTTGTCAGCTCTGCAGTTCAGTTGTGCTTTTAGGGGTAGTGTTTCAATGGCCTTTTGCTTGTCCTGGTGCGATTTGATGTGCTCCATCTTGGGCACTGTGACGGCAGCCCGAAACGAATCCTCGATCTGTTGCAGGACATCCCAGTCGGAGTCCAACGAATCATTGGGGTACCAGCCCTTGTACTCGAGACAGCTAGCGCACTTATTTGTAACCGATTCATTGTCCCATAAGTGTACACAATTCTTCATGCTGGTCTGATTGTAGAACTCCAGCAGTCGTCGAAGAAGGCAAGTAGGGGATAGAATGCCGTAAGCCTCCGCCCTGTAGGAAGTCGGAACCATACCAAAAACTGGACCAGAGCACCGAAGCACAATCTGACCGCGATTGTCTGCCAGAACCCAAGCAAAACTCGCCTTGCCGGCGTCAATGTCTGCAGCCCCATCGCTGGCCACCCAGAAGGGCATGGCGGTGACAATTTGCAGGACTGAGTAGGCGTCCACCATCCACTCAAGCTCGTCATAGAGAGCTGTTTCCCAAGGCTCCAAAGTGGCAAGGAAATCCTCAAATGTTGTTGGTGTGGGTGGTAGTGGACGAGCAGGAATGCCTGCTGTGAAACCACTACCAACGACCACTGTCTCACGCTTGTTGAAGAGGGTCAGGTCCAGGACTCGCGCTTCCCAGAGTCTGGCTGGACAGAGGTGCAAGATCGGGGGAAGTAGGGATCCAGTGGCACCGAGTTGTGTAGGATGCTGGCGTCCAGGTAGATCTCATCTCCGAACTCCCAGCGATGAACTGTCCGTTCCTTGTTCGGGACGGGATATTGGAACATCCAGAATTCGGACTCTTCATTGTCAACTTGTTGATAGACGACGTTGGCATCGACTTCGTAGAAGAACCTGTGGCGCATCCGGAGCTTGTCAGCAGAGACTAGCCACCTCCCCAGGGGTACATCCAACGTCAGATTCGGAGCGAAGAGGGATAACGCTTTCCTCCACAACCACCAAGTCCTGGGATCCCTGGGTCTATCTTGAAATCTCTTGAAGTAGGTGGTGCGAGGCATCAGAGGACTGGAAAAGCCATGCCAGAACTCCTCCCGGATGTAGGTGTCACCTTCACCTTCATTCTCCAAGGGAATGAAGGCAATGTCCACATTGGTCAATCGCTCTACGCCTATCCTGTGAATCAGAGTCAAGCTTTGCCCTACAATAATCTCTACGCCATCGTGGTTGGGAACGACCTTCGAAGCACCATCACAGTTGTTCTCCCCATGTCAGCCTTCGAACGCACGAATGATGTCACCTGCCACAACTTGACTGTCATCGACGGCGCCACCATGTTCACTCATGCTCCAAACCCGGTGCTCCACAGTGGTCCCAACGGAGGAGGAACCGCTGACACCGATGTGTTCCGTGTCCGACGTGTGATGCCTCATCCTACCTACTTGTCGGAAGCTCTTTTGACTGCCAGACCCGAAGGGCAGTTCAGCCTTCCTCAATTTCGCGCTGAAGTGCTCACCCCTGAACTCGGACACGCTGATGCCACACGAGTGGCCAACATCACCCCGATTGCCCTGTGGTTCCGAGCCTGCTGCACCCAATTGGTGAATGGACACTCCGCCATCAGCAACATCGCTGCGAACTTGGCTGCCCCCATCAGCGTTAACGCTCTCCAACGTAGCACGAATCGCGTGACCTCTCCTTATTTGAATGCCTTGGGAGCTGTGGGACCTGGTCTCATGAATGCCACCTTCAATGCGGGAATCACAAACCTACGTGATACTCTTGAAGCCACTGTCGAACAACAACTTCAATACGACCGTGAAAAAAGCAACAAGACCTTCACGGAAAAATTCGGGGCTGCCTTGGCCACTCGCATCCACAACCTCTGCAACGTAGCCGATGATGCGCACCTTCCAGTCATTCACCGTCTGCTCGCGAAGTCCCCTAAGGGGAACGAACATGGATCCTGCAAGCTCAACTGGATGAACGCACCCAGGCCTCAGCGCTACCCATCAACCTCGCCAGCAAGCCCCTCGTCACTGGACACATTCTGGATCGCGTCTTCCGCAGGTACTTCGTGAACGGTCCGGGGACCACCCTGGGCGAAGGCCTCTCCCCCTTCTCTGTCGTGTGCCAAGGCCATTCGGAGGCAAAGACAGTCCAGGACCTAGCCAACCGAGCGGAGTATGTTGAGAAAGGTGCCTCCATCACCCTGGAAGATGCCATCGCCATCACTTCCACCGACGTCAAGTTTCCCACCGACGCTTGCAGCGCTGAAGAAAAACTCTGGCATCTCCATCGTGATAGACGCCTTCCATGGAGGAAACCATCCAGTCTCCCGCTCTGTGCGAGATGTGGCCCTCTCGCTGGGATCCTAGTACCTCAACTCCATCCATGGCCTACACACTGACAGCCAAAGTGTGGTGGTGGACTTGTGCGGTCCCATCCTATTCGACGTCCAGCAAGATTACTTCCTGTGGGTCAATGAAGCTATCCTAAATCCGGGCGCTGCTGCCCCCAACTTTGGAGCTCTCACTGGACTCGTACAGTCCTCCCATGCCTTGTGTCTCGCTGAGCTCCCTGCTCACTGGTATTCGTTCTTCAAGCCCGCTCCCGAGCCACCTATAGCAAGAAGCCTGCCGGAGCGAACTAACAGCGAGCGGGAGCACACCCCATCACCAACGTCCATGATGATGAGGATCTCCTGAAGCGCTTCCAGGACTCTGGTTTCCGCTCCATCACTGAGATGACCAAGGACCACCAGTACACTATCTCCAAGCACGGTGGTCAAGACGTCTGTATGGCGTGGGCTCTCAAAGGCAGCTGCACTTCCGGATGCAAGCGTGCTGTCACCCACAAACAAGCGTTACTCAGCGACTACGGTGCAGAAGCTCCACACTCTCCTCACGGACTTTGGAGTTGCTGATCCGCAGCCCTCATCTGAGAACTGAAATCGGACGTGTTCACTTGGTGTACGACCACCCCCAACGTTGTCTCACCAATATTGATTGGTGTTGGAAACATGGTGTCACGACAGCGAAACATGGTGGGATAATGTCGATGGAGGATGTTAACTTTGCGCCGCACGATGTGTGGACATGGATAGGGGAAGAAAGCTCGTTACGTCACAACAAGTTGACATGGTGTCCACGAAGTGTGCGCTTGGTGATGTCACAAGGGGGAACACTGTATACTAAGTGAAGTAGTGGAGGAATACAAGATACATCTAAGAAGCGCATAATGGGGTAGCGCAAAAACAGCGAGGTTGGTTACAAATTTGGGAGGTCAGTCGGAGGTAAGGTTACCAATCGGTAACTGACCTTGCGCTTATGTATGGTGGGTACAAGAACATCGAGGAATGATCCTTCCCATTTTGTGAGGTCAGCTGTGCAATATTCAAGAACCTTTTATCCTACTAATTGAAGACGATCGGCTCAGGCATATACAGATGCAATTGCAGCACGAGTCATTGGCTCAACGGTTACAGAATGTTGAACTAAGCGTTCACTATTCCTCTACCGAATTCTGTCCCCCTTTCTATACATGGCTTACAAGTTGATGCACTTTGTGATGCTAATTACAGAAGGGCAGTTGTAGGCTATTCCCCAAGCCGTGGAATCCAAAACAACTCAGCCATTCCTTCCCAAATGAAAGAGTCCTAGGTTACTAAATCTATAAGTAGGGGTTTCCAAAAATGGAGAAAAGCAGTACACAATGTTGGATATGATTCGGGCTAAATTCGTTATGGTACTGCTAATAACAGAGTAGTGGAGGTAAGCGAACAATGACATAATGTTCGTAGTAAAAGGGGAGAAACAGGTCACTCATATGTAACCAACTGTAACGGTATGGGCATCCATAGGTCCAAGAAAAGGGTCCAAATGATTCCAAAAAAGGACGGCTGGGGCAACCAAACAAGGACGCCATAGGTAACAAAGCCGTCTTGGAAGTCCTGCTAAAAGGGGAGAAATGAAATTGAAGAAAGTGGAGGAAGCCACCAAAAGCCTGGGTAGGACCCCACCAAATGATGGGGTCCTAGGTTGCCAAGGGGCAACCTAATCATCAATCTCATCAAGCTCCACACCGGACTCTTGGCGCTTCACTGGGAATGAAAAACTCTGCAAAGTCGACAAGGCTCTTGCCGACTTCGATTTCAATCAATCGGATGGAGAAGTCTCCGTCTGAAGATTAGGCCAGGATGATGATTCAACGGAACCATGTTCCGATTTCTCATACCAAAGTGATGAAGATATCTCACTAACTAGTAAACAAGAATTGTTTGCAACTGATGAAGTCTACGGCAAATTAGATGATTGCCTAAAAGCTGCTCAATTAGATTCTGACGATCTATTTAGCATTGTTAATCTCGTCCGTGGCCAACCACCTCGTAAACGTCGCAAGACAAGAGACCTCAACCCTATCGTCTATGTTAGATTTTTAAACAGACGAGAAAAAGGAAAACCAAAACTCGTTACACTCCGTTGCTTACTGGATACAGGAGCATCTGGAACTTTGATTGCTCAAACTCATGCTAAGAAATTACGCATGAAGGATCTTGGGGGCGTCCAAACCATGTGGACTACACCTGCAGGAGAATTAAACACCAGCACGAAGTGTTAAGGTGTCTTTATGATTCCTGAGTTCCATGACGATAGAATTATTGAATGGGATTTACATGTCACCAAGAGCTTGGGGGCGTATGACATGATCATAGGTCGAGACATTCTCTCCGATCTAGAATTTAAGTTCGATTTCACTACCATGTCAGTGGATTGGGACGGCATATCTATTCCTATGAAAGATAAAAAGCACGGCAAATGTGCTTCCAAATCAAGAGCTCCTAGGATACCAATCACTAAGTACCGTACATGATTATATATAAGGGGGTTTTAGAGTAGGAAATTATCTACGGAAGCCAGCCGGGGCCAGGCTTAAGCAAAGAACAGTTGAAATTCAGGACTAGGTTCTGGATAATAAACCAAAAAAGGTAAAGATTGGGACAACATTGGGGCTAGAATCATTAAGGGTACTACTGGTGGATACTGTAGAGAGAGGTTTCGAACAACAACCGGGAGACAAAGATTGTCATGGTTAACTGGAATAAAAAGGGGAGGAAAGGTTACCGAATCGGTAACCGAACATTGCATCGATAGACAAGGTGCGGCAAGAAACAGGGTGGCATTGGATGCAAAACAGCCCCCCTGGAGGCAACCAAACAATGACGGAATAGGTAACAGCCGCCATGGTCCGAAGAATAGCAAGGCTGAGCCGAGCATTAACGTAACCACGCACTACAGAGTAAGAAGGGCGTTCCCACGTTGCTTGCAGCAAGCAAAGCGGAAATGCATTTGGCAAGTGCCTCAGCTTCGGCCCCAAGGAGACCATCAGCAGAGACGACAACTGAGTAAAGTGGCAACGTTCGGAGTGACAGGCATGGAGATACTTGCTTTTCTTTTTTAAAACTGATCATCGAGTGTTGAAGCATGTGTCGATAGACGTTTTGCCCTGCCCCCGTCCTCCCTCCGCTCCCGGTACTACCCACTAACGATATCGACTTAGTATTGTGTGGCTCTAGCTAGTCACAGAATCGAATCTTCTGAAGTCATCTAAAGAAGTGGGCCCACGTCAGTTTCCGCCATCTGCCACACTTCAATCCTCTCGAGACATGAGAACAGCTATGAGAACCCAGGGTGCCATTAGGATGGTGACCGAAAGATCGAAATAAATCTATCTGCGAAAGAGCAAGTCACAAATTCCATCACACCAAAAACGATCGAATAAGCAACAATAGTATGGTCCTTCTCAAGAAGTCTCCCTCTGCTCTGTTTGCGGTCACAGCTCTAATGTTCCTGGCTCGTTCCACTCGAGCCTTTCTGAGGCCTTCCCTACCTAGTCGCCTTTTGAGCACGCGTCATTTCTTCTCGACTCCCTCTCCCCTCGATATTGGAAGCCCCGAAGAAGTGCTGCAAGTCTTTAACAAGCCCAATGCCGTGATTCTCGATGTACGGTCGCAACCGGAAATTGACTCGGATGGAAAAATTGCGACGAGCGGTGATGACAAATGGCTCCAGGTCAATTGCACGCCCGCCGCATGCCCGGACCTAGAAGACACGGCCAACGAAGCATTTCCCAACAAGGATAGTAAGTTTCTTATTGTTTTATTATCAGGGAGAGTGCTTTGTCTAACTAACGCCAGTTATTTTTGGGTGTACGTAGCTCCGGTCGTCATCCATTGCGCCTCTGGAATGAGAGCGGGAAAAGCCAAGGAAATTTTGGAAGAATTGGGATATTCCAATGTCATCAATGCAGGTGGATATCGAGATCTAGATTACCTACAGGAAGCAGCGAGTCAAAAATAAGCAAACAAACAGTCACGTCGTGCAGTGTTTCTATTTGTTTGGGTTACAAGGTGACAACGTCAAGAATTCAGTTGCTTTGAATGGGTGGTGCGTCAGACGAAAATTCTGTTTGCTGGAAACACGGGATCCTAAAAGTTTTTCCTTGTACGTGGATGCATCTTCGAATGGTCTGTTTTCAATAATTGTGGTTATGGTGTTTCTTTGTTTGTTGTCTGGGATAGGACGTACAAGCACATGTAGTTACGAAGATAGTCAAACAGAAATGAAAAAAGCTTGCCGGAGGAAGCTTGATGGCCTCTGGCAGTTACTAGCTAGTGGTCATTTCTCTGAGAATAAACACAGTCTTTGCAGCCATGTCAATCTGCAGGGCAAAGGCTACTTCATCATAGAATGCTCGTGCTGCTTGACCCACTGCCCTCTCGGATTGCTGAGTTCATGGTACCTCATCATTCTTTTTGTGTTTTTCGTGATGGTTGATATCCCCCAACAAAGTCATAAAATGACCACGAAAGGTAATCAAATTGGTTCCCACGGCAATAGGTGTGGGGATCTGCAACAAAGCCACAAACATAAGAAACCACCAAACACCACCAATGGCAGCAGCCCCACTTCCATAAAGAATGCCGTTGACGCCATCGCCATGGTTCGAACCAACACTGCGCCATCTCTTTTCATGGATGGCACCAGTGCGGTAGCATCTTGGCTGGGATCGACCTGAGCAATTGCCTTGGTTTCTTCATTGGACCGAAAATAGACATGGGCAAAAACCAACAACGCAAAAGCCAACAGACCCTGCTCAATGTGACTAACTTCATCATATCAAACCATGACAACATAGCTGCAAAAAGTCAGTGTCACCATGATTGTAGTGAGTCTCCAGATACGCCTCATAATCTCCATCATCTCCAGAAAGTGACTTCCAACGTGATATTTGAAGGGCAAATTACTGTGCAGTTTCTCTTTTTGTATCTTTCTGTGAAATGCACCCCATAGTTGACCAGCTTGGAATAGGTTCACTGCCAGCGTAACCTTCCAAATTGTCCGCATTGTAGAGCGCCGATCCAGCAACAGCACACCATTGGCGACAATGTCCAACAAGGCTGATAGTGCTGCCAAAAGAGCGCATTTCTGTTCTGCCTTGACGGCTTCCAGGATTTCTTGAGTGGGTTTGGGGTAGCTCGCAGGTGGTGGCGATGAAGGCGGCATGATCACCTGATGTTTCCAAGCTGGTAGCTAGCTGGCTTTCTTTTGTCCAGAATGAAGACAGGAGAGACTTGAGGTTACTCTTGTCGTGCCCCACGAGAAGCATGCACAGGCACCGGAAACTTGGAAACTGGAATGGATTCGCAGGGGAAATAATATAAGCCGGCCCACGCTGCGGAGCAGTCTCCTTTCAGACTCCTTTCAGCCTACTCCACGAACGCTTTGGACTTGTTTGACACCTGAGCTCGATCATCTGCCGGTGCACTTGCCTGGGCCACTGCTAGTTGTCTCTACCGAACTCTGACTATCATGGCGTGGTTTTCAAGCAATGGGTTGAGGCTTTGTTTGGCTCTCGATTCGGTGAATGCCCCTCGTACCGGTACCGTAGGCCCTTGCGCATACCGGTACATTGGTTTACGTCAGAGATACTCCTGAAGAAGGTTGCGTGTGCCTCTAAAACCCCGACGAAGAGAGAAGACTTGTCTCCGGGACAGGCTAGGCGCCAGTTCTGCCCAACCGATGGAACAACTCCTTCAAGATGTCGCTCCAACCTGAACGGAACGATCGCTCAAAAGCTGACACTAACTGGCACCTTCTATCTAGCTAGGCACGAGGAAACTCTAAATTCCATTGTAGGGGGTGAGTGAAAAAAGTGGAGGTCACGTCGTCTTTGGTACGAAGGCCGTTGTGCAGCGAAACTCTCGAAGCAGCAACCGATGGCGAGCCCTAGGTCTGAACGGTACAGTATTATAATTGTGAAATCGAAATGGTCGAAGATGGAAGTCTTCCGGTACCAACGCTACGGTACCACCAACCCTTCCTAAGTTTCCTCCTCGTTCAACGCCTCCAGTTTGGTTGCGACAAGGTTGAAACGGAGTTTACAGTACATTTACAGGAGAATCTGTTTACCAAGTATAGACTTTGATACCGTACCCTGGCTACCTAGCTAGTTGTCATTTCCCTTAGAATGAAGATAGTCTTGACCACCATGTCTACTTGGAATGCCATGATTACTTCTCCATAAAAGTCCTTGGCAGCTCTTGCCAGTGCTTTTTCGGAATCGGGAGTCCATGGCACGTCGTTGCCACCTGCCCCCCTGAGATGTTTTTGTCGATTGCTGATTTCCCCCAAAAGAACCATGTATTGTCGTCGAAAGGTGATCAAATTGGTGCCCACAGCCACAGGAGCTGGAATTTGCAAGAACGCCACAATGAGTTGACCCCAGGACAGTGTCCTCAAATTCGCGGCCACCACCATGGGCACTAACGAGACTTCCAGAAAGAATGCTGTTGATGCCAGGGCCATGGTCCTAGCCAAGAGGGCTCCTTGTTTTTTAATGCATGGCACTAATGCAGAAGAATCTTGACTGGGATCCACATGAGAAAATGCTTTGGACTCTTTATCGGATCGAAAAGCGACATAGGCAAATACGACAAACACCAGTGCCAACAATCCCTGCCGCAAATGATCAATAACATCGCTCCACGCCATAAAGACATAGCTGGTAGATGTGAGAGTCACCATGATGGCTGTGAACCTCCAAACACGGGTCATGATCTCCATGACGCGCAAAAACAGTTTCCCCATGTGATAATTAAAGGGTAGCTTGCTGTTGAGGCTGTCTTTTTCCACCTTGCGATGAAAATCCGAGAACAATTGGAACGCCTGAAACACATTGACTGCCAGGGTGATTTTCCAAATGGTCCGCATGGTGGAGCGCCAATCTGCCAAGTAAAAGCCGTAGGTCACTAAATCCAGTAGAGCCGAGATCCCGGCCATCATCCCACATTTCAGTTCCGTCTTGATGGCTTCTTGGGTTTCCACATCGGGCTTGGGTGGAGTTTTCTTCGATGACATGGTCGATCTCTGGTGGAAGGGAAGGTGTAAAGTGACGGTACCAATATCCTGAAGCCACTGCAAAGATATGTCAACAGAACTTGGTTGTTGGCTGCAGCAGCTGCTGCAGCAACAACTGCGAAAGAAGAATCTGATGGAGTCGAGTCGAGTCATTCGTTCCATGATGACCCTTGCATTTATTACAACTAACTTTAACCCTTCTTTCTCTCTGCGCAGACGTGGATACTAGATCCAAAGCAAGCGTGCGTCTTAACTAAACCTTGTCCCAGACTGGCAGGCAGATTGCAGATCGAAGCCAAAAGAGCACCAAGATAGCTAGGTACCCAGCTTCGCCCTGCTGTGCATGGCAATTAAGCTGGGTTTTGATCGACTGCCAAAAAGGAAGCATCGGATCCTTCCGAAGTGGTACTTGGCGCCTTGAAGGAGGCAAATGGCGATGCATTGAAGTTGGCGCTTCGTGAGTTGACGCCTTGGTTGTCACCAGGTTCTACCAGTACCGTATATGGCTGCATGGCCCATGACCGCTGATCGTGTGCCCTGCTGCACTGCATGGTGATCCTCATCACACTTCTTCCACAACATTACGTTCCGCTGAAGTTTTAAAAGATGAGCGGCTCGGCTGCAACAGTGGCAAAAACACTTTATGTTCTCAAGCTAGAAAATGGCAAGTATTATGTGGGAAAGACAAACAACTTAAAACGTCGGTATGAAGAACATTTGGCGGGACGTGGAAGTAAATGGACTAAGCGACACCGTCCCATTGAAATTTTCCATCAAGAACCGTGCAATGGCTTTTTTGAAGACGCTTTTGTCTATACCTACATGAGTCGCTATGGCATCCAAAACGTCCGCGGAGGAACATACTCAAAGATCCGTCTGAGTAAAGACGATAGAGCTAGAATCGAGATGCAGTTCCGTCACGCCGGGGATCAATGCTTTGTTTGCCGTAGTAGCAATCATTTTGCCAAGGCATGCCCACAACTTGATGTTAGACGTGGTGGAGTAGAGTATGAACGTGATCGACAACATGGAACAAGGAGACGTGTTCAGTGTTCCCGCTGTGGTCGAGATTCCCACACAGAGGAAGACTGCTTTGCAGCTACACACGTCCGTGGACATTCTATAGTGCCAAGTGTTGAGGAAGAAGATGACTGCGATTCCAGCGATGAGTCTGAGAGTGACGACGACAGTCATGGCTGTTCCAGATGCGGCCGCAATAGCCATTCTACAGATGATTGCTATGCCCGTACCAGTGTGAATGGAGATCCTCTGAGTGATGACTCCAGTGATGAATCGGAGAGTGATGATGGCAGTCATGATGGCTGTTCAAGATGCGGTCGCAATAGTCATATTGAAGCTCATTGCTATGCACGTACCAGTGCAAATGGCAGTCGTTTGAGGTAGAAGCAGCGGTATGTGTGGCCGGACGGCTGTGCTTTGTTACACACAAGCCACCAGAGAAATTGGTGGGTTGGTCTTTGGAAGCATTGTTGAGAATCCGAAAAAGTTTTGTCGATTGACTGCTCTATCGCTAGCTACTAGTGCCGTGGGCCTCTCCAGGACAGCGTGATGCTACATCCACCTCCTCTAAACCCCCGTCTGCGTTGCTGCATCCAACAGCCTACATGCCTAGTAGCTAGCTAGTAGCTACGGGTAATAGTAGCTAGCTAGTTGGCCTTTTGATCTCTCGCAGAGATTGTTTTCGACTACACTCCCTCTAACTAGATACGTTAAGGAGCGAGGGGGGCGAGGCTAGGCAAAGCAGTGGCTGCGGTGGTGGGTGGCTGTTGTGGTGGGCATACGGGGAGAGCAATGAGGACGCGAGCAGGGCAAAACAAGGGGGGCAGGGAAGGGGGGTGCATGGAGGAAAACCAGGAATCCCTCTAACCCATAGTAAGCTGCCCATTTATGTCTCTGTGGATCCCGGCAAAGCTAAACCCTTTGGCCCGAGTAATGGTCCTCAAATTCTTACCCCTGATCCCACAGAACCTAGCTGGTCTTGAATTTCGACTGTTCTTTGCTTTTAAAAGCCTGGCCCCGGCTGGCTTCTGTAGATAATTTCCTTACTCTAAACCCCCCTTTATTAGTAACTACTGTAGCTAGCTTAGCACCTTCTTTTACAAAAGGCAAGCTGAGAATCGCATTCCTCTGCAAATTTGGGTTCCCTTCTGCCCAACACTTCTCCCGAACACTCTCAGTCTGCCCAACACTTCTGCCCAATACTGCTCCCAAACACATTCAGAATTGTAAAGTATTAGTTCTAGCTAGTATCAGTGGACAGTCTTTTAGTATTTTTGGAGACAACTTTTGTTGACGATTTTTGTACCTTGCGCACCGCACCGCACCGCACCGCACCGCACTGTACAAAACAAATTTTAAAAAAGCTTCAGAGATCCTGCATTCAAGGAATGCTAGCTAGTACGGTAGGCAGAGTGTCAACCTGTGTTCCCATTCCAAGCAGGCACGACTCACAAGATACCACGACCAAAAAGGATTTTCTCTCTTCGCGAACTCATTTTGTAGAATCTCAAACGACAATGGTCGAACTGCTGTTTCACTCTGTTAAGCCACCTGCCATCTATAAGGCCATGTTGGTCACAATGGCCACCGGAAAGCTGGTTCTGTGGCCTTTTGCCGCTCCCATTTTGGACTCTTCTTGGTTGTCGGTCGCATCCGGTCTGCTTCTGTTTGGAGGAGGCGCCTTGTTGGCCGTGGCGCCCAAGAAACTCTTTCAAAGAACTCAAACTCCCATGATGGGTGGTCCCAGCAAAACATCACCCCTTCATACCGAGCACGCCTTTGCGCATACCAGAAATCCCATGTATTTGGGGATTTCCATTGGTTTGGCGGGAGCCGCCCTTCTCACCAACATTCGAGTCCATTTGATCTTTCCAGTTGTCAATGTGTTGATCATGAATACTTTCTACATCCCTAAAGAAGAAGCTGAGTTGTTAAAGAGGTTTGGAAAAGAATATGGAGACTACCGAAAACGAGTTCGTCGATGGATTTAAAAGAGGAGATGAAAACGATTCGCTTCAAAGGTATGGCACATTACTCGAGTGGATTCAACTGGGTAGATCCGATGTTGGCGATGGAATGCACGTGTATTGAGAGTCAAATTTAGATAGGGTATGGCTACTAGCTAGTGTCTAGATTAGTTGATCCCCGCTGCAATTGATGTTTCTATGGTAGCTAGCACCAATCTACGGTTCCAAGAAGTTTCGCCCTTGGCACACCTATCGTTTATTCCTTTCCTTCGAATTTGCAGCATCAAGAGGTCTAGCTCCTTGGCACAAGAACTCCTTTGCTGAGGTTGGGGAATGAACGATCGATGGTTCTGAAGTATAGCTTGTAACGAGGTTACATTGCAGAATCTCAGCAAAGCAGAAATTGCCTGCCGAGACAATAAGGTGAAAGTCTACGTTATACATGTTTGTTATGGGGCTGCTCAATCGGCAAGGCAAACCCCAGTGTTGTCGCAACAACTGGTGCAGCAATCATCACCACATTCGATTGTGGGAACTCCAGTTCCGGGGTTTGGCAAGCAGTCAGCCACAACTGCAACATCACCTGTAAAATATGCAAGATTTTTGCAGACAGACACTGGCACAGTGCCAGTGAACTGATTCCCATTCACCTCCAATCGACGCAGGTCAGTCAGTGACTCAATCTCATTGGGAATTGTGCCATCAAAGTTGTTATTGGCTAGGCCCAGCCACTGCAGGCCCGTCAAACGACCAAGGGATGAGCTGATAGTCCCAGAAAAGTTACAATCATTTCCCATAAAAGCAACAAGGTCTGTGAGTTTAGCATACAATTCTTCTGGGATTCTCCCTTCCATATTGGAGTAGGAAGCATCGAATTCGAGCAATTGGGTTGCCAGACCAATCTCGGAGGGTAAGGTTCCTGCAATGCCAGTGTGCTTCAACGAGATATAGAACAGGTGCGTTAGCAACCCAATTTCACTTGGCAGGGTGCCCGTAAGCTTTATGAGAAGGAAGGGTTGAAAGATAAAGGGAATGTTCATATTCTTCATGGTTTGGGCTGCTTGTGCAATGAAAGAAGAGGCCAATAACTCACATCATTTTGATCAAATGCAAGAAAACCCAAAGCACTCAATTGGAACATTTCCAGTGGCAGAGACCCTGTCAGTGAATTGTTGCCGAGACGAAGTGTCTTCAAGGGGGGCATCCCCACATCAGAGGGGATTGTAGTTCCTCCATGGAGACTTTCAAACCATCTAGCAGGGAAGGGTCCCGTGAGTTGGTTATTGCCCCAGTGGAGCGACTCCAACGAAAAAGAGAGCAGCTTTGGCGGAAGCATTACACTTAGCATGTTGCCATGCAAATCTAGCCTATTCAGGTGGGCAACCGAGTGATCTCTGGTGGGAGAGGTCCATTGAGCTGATTCCCCCCTGAAAAATACATTCAAATGTGTAAGAAATCAATGACACAAGCCACATGTTCGGCCTAAAAGACTCACTAAGTTTTAGCTGAACAACTGTGTTCGCTTCTGAATGTACAGTCTCACAGGTCACCCCAGCCCACTGGCATTCATGACTGGCAGAGAGCCACTGATCACCCCAGAGTCCGATGTTGATTCGCCAGTTACAATGTCTGGTTTATAGCAGAACTTAATTGATGCGCTTCCTTGGGGAGTTGCTGGTGGATTGCACTCCTTCCATTGTTGATGCCTTGTTGTTTGGTAATAGAAGAGAACTAAAAGAAACCTTTGCACCAAATTAGGGGCGTCAAACTCTAGCTGCATTGGATCCTGGTTGACAATCCAATGAAAGGCACTTTGCCTTGTTTCCAGCATGAACTCGTCGATTTCACTATCGTTTCCTTCTCCAATGTCTTCCGCATGTTGGAAATAGTTCTTACCCAAAATGATTGCCAAGCCAATTTCAATCTTGGGTGCTTCAACAGCATCTCTGGTTGTGGTAGGTGCCATGGTGCTGCTGCCATCCACATACACTGTCTGACTGCAGTGTCCAGTGCCACAGACAGCCCCCACAATGATAGCAGCCACAACCAAGAGGATGCATATGCCTCCCATGAGATAGAATGGCCAGTTGCTTTGCTGCCGGCCCTTCCGATTGCCATCCTCAGCTGTGGCAATGGGCAGGTCGTCCTCATTCATAGCAACCCGTCTTGCCTCTGCCAGGGACCCTTGTGGAGGCAGCTGTGTGTTCCCTTCATCAGCGATAGCTGAATTAATGTTTGGGTGTTGCTGCAGATTTTCCGTGGCGAGAGTAGCATTTCTTCCAGAATCGTGATTTGTTTGTCGAGTGGATCCCATTGTGTGGACAGCATGGGCTCCTGGCACACTTTCTTGCATGTCAGCACCAGTGTTTCTTGAGAGGGATGGCATATCCACGGGCTGTGGGTTTTCTTGAATCCAAGTTGGTAATAGTGAGGAAGCTGCATCATCCTTGTTAACAAAGGAAGCCATTTCAGGAATGGCCGGGTTGCTCCCATCCTTGCCACGGAAAATTGAAGTGACCATTTGGCTGACCACCTCATCCTCTTTCTGTTCCTTTTGAATGGTTGGATCGATGCCAGTGTCTCCGTCTGATTCGGAGGAAATTTGTCGAACCGAGTATATATGGGTTTTTTGGTTGATTTTGGATTCCAAGCTTGCCATGGACGCAACATCCATGAATGATGCCTCCTTCATGGTAGCTTTTTGTTGTTCCTTGAGGATTCTAATTTCATCAATTTTTTGTTGGCTTGCAGTGATACTCTTGCTGTCAGTGGGATCTTGCGACGATTCTTCGGGAAGAGATGGTAAAACAGACTGATTCGTTGTTGGCTTGGTTTGCTGTGTGACTGGCTGAAAGGTAGGGTTCTCTACATCATCCGAGTTACGTAGATTCTGAGCTGATGGATACATGTGTGGGACAAATAGCTCTTCATCATAAAAGTGTCGTGTCGTGTCGTGTCGTGTCGTGTCGTGACAGAAGAAGCACAGCTCATGTCTTCTGGACTTGGGACGTTGATCAAACTGGGTGGTTCCGCTACAGACTCTACATCTTGCGTTGGTGGTTGTTGAATGGTACTACTGGGCAGCATCCCATCACAATCAGCTCCACTGTCAGCTCCGGTTGGTTCATGTAGTGTGCTGGGATTGGAATCCATGGTACGGTGCAGTATTCGATGTGGACTACAAACGAAAAATGCTGCAGTCCATCGTATTATGCAATCGGTACCTCGATGCCAGAAACCGCGAACCAGGAGATCACCTCAGTCATGGACGACGGATTAGTAGGAGCATAGGAAGAAATCAGCCGAGTCGAGTCAATTGGAGCCATACTGTAGCTGTTGTTATAGCTGCCGGTACATACATGCACTGGCCGCAGCGATCGAGAAAGAACGTGACTGCTATTACCGTACTATTACACTCCATGGTAAGGCCTCCAATTGAAGCACGAGGTAGTTGAGGTAGTTGAGGTAAATACCGGTATTGGATGTCCGTGAAAGAAAATCATTTTATGTTAGACTACATGTACTGATCTAACTCGTGGGCTTTGCCAGCTTTACCTGAACTACCTATTTTAACCAGTCTTCCGCGCTGCAAAACCCACCACCCAACCGCCACCATCCCACACCACATGTACCTACAGTATTCCATATCCTCTACAATGCTACATGCATACCACCGGTATACCCTCCCCTTCAATAATAAAGACCATACAATAGCAATCTTCTGAGTGCTGACTCCAGTGATCAATCGCCGGCGAGTGATGATGGCAGTCATGGCTGTTCATGCGGTCGCAATAGTCGTTCTACGATGATTGCTATGCACGCACCAGTGTCAATGCCTTCCGTAGATAATCTACCTACTCCAAACCCCTGTTGAATTGTGTCAATGTCCCCTGAGGCCCTGAGGTATCACAGAAGAAGCAGCGGCATCTGGGTGGCTGGTGCTCATTCAGATGGCGAAAGTGCGGATTCGATTCGATTCGATTCGATTCGAGCTCCAGTTATTAGAGGACACTAGTACACGTACGGTAAAACAAACTTATTATTTTAAAAAGTTTAATAGACTATTTATGGCTTTTAGGCTTTTAGGCTTCTGGGGGCAACAAACGCGTCCATGGCATTAGATTTGCTTCGTCGTGAGAACGCCTCAGTAAAGAACTCATGAGAATGAAAGAACAACGAATGACAGCGGTAGTTAAGGTAAATAAAGGGTTAAAGTTAAATCACACATGTAGTTGGGGTGTCGCGAGTCGCATTCAAAGTCTACCTTAACCCTACCGTATTAGTTACCGGAACTAGCTACTGTACCGTACAGGTACACGTTTAACACCTATTAACTTGTCACTCGATGTTAAAGCTTTTTTAACTCCCGTATTTGGCGAGTTAATTCTGTGAGTGTTAAAAGCTCTTTCAACGATCGCTCTTTTTAACGTAAACAATATCGTATTTAACATCGTTTGGCTGGGCTTTAACATCGAATGTATACGCAATGTCACGTTAAAACGTCTATTCATAATTGACGATTTAACACCCAAATCAGATTGGATTTAACCCGCGATTAGCTTTGATTTAACATCTCATTCTAACAGTTTTGGACCGATTCAAACTGCTGCCACAATCAAGCAAAGACATCCACACACAACACACAATGGCGCATCTGTCGACGATCGTGCCGCTTTCAAGAGAAGAATATACAATGAAAGCCATGTGTTACGTCAATTCTGTCTATCAGATGAAGATAGGAAGAAAATTTGGCTTCATGTGCTGTCGGTTCAAGCGTTTTTGCCGCTGTTGGGAGCTGGGAGTACGGGGCTCGAGGAATTGAACCTCATCACACTCTTGTTGCTGTTGCGACCATGATGAGAGACTTAGTCGAGAGGGCCGTTGAGGTCTGCCGCAATGTTCCACATTGGGGGGAGATTCACTTCTCCAATTCAGATTGTCTGATGGCTGTGGGGGTGGAGAACGAATCGACCTATTCGGAATCCAATACGAGACAATTCCATCGCGTGATGAAAGGCTTGGATCAAATCCACGGCCCTCCTTTCCATCCCAATACTGAAGAAGATAATACAAAACGTGCTGTGTACCTTGCAAGTCTTATTGTTGTCAATCCTGGAACCGGGAAGAAAGCAGCCCTTGCTTACATCATGCGAGTGGCTGGCTTCACTGATCATCTGTGTGGCCCCGGCAAAGACTACGTTCGCGTCAGTCGACGAGTAACCGCAGCAAAGAAGAAAAAACCACCACCACCACCACCTGCACCACCTGCTATTGCTCCACAAAACGTCCCAAAGGCTCCACAGCACCGTCCACCAGCAGCGCATCCTTATCGAGCCAAGGCGCCAGTAAAAGAAGTGCAAGTTCATGATGATGATTCGGTCGCCCCAAGCATGATCTTATCTCCAATGTCCGCTTCATCATTTTCCACGGCAAGTAGAGAACCTGCCCGCAAGAAATCCACCGTTGATGATGAAGATTTGGTTGATTTTTTCAATACCCCGCCATACTTTGCCTACGCCGAGACGATGCCACCATCATTTTCAAGTGCAGCTTCCGATGCATCTTCCCAATCTGTCAACCTATCCTACAAAGATGCCAAACATCGCCCGAAGAGCATTAACAGCAATATTTCCCATCTAACGACATCAAAGACGCATCGACGAACAACGCAAGCAGCTCAAATTGAGAGGCAACAAGGCCGTGAATTTGAAAATCTACGCAAATCGATGTACAAGGCTGGCACTGTCATTTACAAATTGGTAGCTACAAAGGAGAATACGCTACAGATGTTCAAATCAGCCGAAGCTGTGGCAAATTCATTAAACAGCCTTGTTGGAATCGACCTCCTTTCCGGAAGGGAGTTAGCAGAAGCCGTTCGAAAAGGCCGAGTTAATCAGTCGCCACCACGGCTTGGTCGGAAGGGAGAGGTCTCCGAAAATGTCTTCAAAGCGTTTTGCAATGCCGTCTTTACCCTTTGTGCAATTGAACAAGCCAACTGCGAAGAGAGAATGAACCGAGAGCAGCTCAAGAGTCAGGTTGGTGAAGTCTTGAACGAAATGAGAGCACGGAATGGTCTTGATGCCATGAATGATGCGAAATTCTACGGTCGCATTGAACGCGAAATCAGTCACCTGCAAGACCTTGAAAAGGCAGACTCGAGAGAAGCACTCCGTGTGCTCTGGTTGACATATCAAGCACAACAGAAACACTACATCAACTGGGAGCAGACAGCCATCGAGCTTGGATTTGCACGAGCACTGCTGCCAACAGAAGCTGCCGCAGACTTGGGCCACATCGTGTGGGATGATGACTTGCTTCACCGAGTGTTGCAGTTTTATGAAATGAATATTGCTCTTGATGGAACCGACCCATCAATTGGTGGCAGACAATCGCGAATTCCCTCTGCGCGTGGTATGAATGATGCTGGCAAAGCAGCCGCAAAGAGTGGTGCTTCAATGACGCTAATGTTCGGAATGAATTTTGCCAATGAGGCCTTCCCTCCGCTGTTCATCTTTCCAACAAAGGCAAAAGAAAAAGCAAACTACAGACAGAAAGTTGAGTTTGCCGCATCGCTCCCTCAAGTTAAAGCTCAATTTGGCTTCAAGAGTCCTCGACAACACAACGTCCCCTTCGCAATGAACGCCAAGGGCGGAATGACGAAGGACATGCTAGTTGCATTCTTCAATCGCTGCGTACTGCCACTTTATCCAGATGCAGCAGACCGGAAAGGCAACCGACTATTGATTAAGATCGATTCTGGTCCAGGCAGAAACAACCCAGAGCTGCTACGGATGCTCCGAGCAAGAGGCGTGCATCTCCATCCTGGTCTACCGAATGGAACAGAAGCAGGGCAAGAATGCGACCAGCTCTTTTCGTTGCTTAAGAAGCTAATCTACTCAAACAGAAACACGTTGTGGGCGGCGAGATACCGATTAGAAGGTGAAGGCGCTTCACTGTCGATGGGTGATGTGGGGCTGCTTGTGTTCGGTGGCGAAGTGCCCATGATTGATGGATCGACAATCCATCTTGTCAACGCCTTTGAAGAAGCAACAGACGCACAACACATTGCTGCTGCTGCCAAGAAATGTGGCTATTGCCCCAGCACAAGAGTTGCTCTCAAGTCAACGAAGATGAGACATGAGATCGTCGAATCAGAGGACGGAGATATTAATGAGGTTGAAGATCCATATGGTTGCCTTCTCAATGAACTGGAGTCACAGAACGATGATGCCGTGGAAGTGCTTTTAGATGAAGGATATGACTTGGCCATGAATCTAAATCGCCGTGCAAAGAGAGTAACAGCAGCACAAACTCAAGGTCGAAACTCAACTATCACAATCCCCAACACGAGAGAGCGGCAGGATGCCATTATGGCCGTGTCTACTGCTGGTGGTTGGTTCCACGTAACAAACGGAGGAGCGCCAATGACATGCGATGATGCTCTTATTGCTCATGCCAGAAAGGAGATGCTACAGCAGGCTGACGAGATGGAAAAACGCAAGAAAGAGAGTGACAAGACTGATGACCGTGCTATTGAAGCAAGAAAGATCTTGAATGCAAAAAGTGAAGCCAGTCAATGGCTGAAACCGGAACTGCAAGCCATGATCAGATGGAAACAAGGACCAAATCCAAAGTGGCGCGAACTCCTCCACCATGCCTCCAAGCAAGGGCTGATCAACACAAGGCAATTCGGTTCCGTCCCAGGGAGGTCAGCAATTGATCTCTGTTATATGGAAGAACTCGAGTACGAAGTATCACGTTGTTGTTTGCACCCCCTAATCAAGAATGACAATGACGCGGCTGCGTGCTACGATAGGATTCTCATGCACATTGCCAGTCTTGCAAGCCGGAAGATGGGTATGCCAGTGCGTGTCTGTAAAGTGAATGGAATGAATCTGGAACAGGCCCAGTACCATATCAAGACCACTCTGGGAACGTCAGTCACATTTCTCGGTCATACGGAGGAAGATCCCTGGCACGGGTCCGGCCAAGGAGCTGGGAACTCCCCTGCTTTATGGCTGTTTATTTCGAGCACAGTATTTGATTGTATCGAGCCCTATGCGACTGGTGCCACCTTTGCCAGCCCAGATGGATCAAAGCAGGTCAAGCTGTTCATGACGGGGTTTGTGGATGATACGAATTCTAGAACGAATTGCTTTCTGACAAACACCATTCCCTCAGTCCAGGTATTGGTGGAGAAGGCAACCAAAGATGCTCAATGGTGGAGTGATCTTCTATGGTCGTCGGGTGGCAAGCTGGAGGCTTCGAAGTGTTCCTTTCATCATCTCCGTTATGAGTTCAGATCCAGTGGCGAACCAAAGCTGGTCTCGGGGACTGACTTTACACCAACAATCAAGGTGACATCCACTGATGGGATCGCCACGCCAATTAAACCGGTCGACAACTACAAAGATCACAAGTCACTGGGTTGTTTCAAAGGCCCGGCTGGCAATCTCGCAGCACAGAAAGCAGCCTTGATCAAGAAATGCACCCATTACACCAGGGTTCTGAAAGGGTCCCCACTGAATCGACGAGAAGCCAACATGTTCTATCGAAGCATCTTCCTATCGAGTGTTGGTTACTGCTTGGAGACCACCTTCTTCAAGGATGTCGATCTCGATACCATTGAATCGGCTCCACGCAGAGCTGCACTTCAGAAGATGGGGTATCGATTGAATACTGCGAAAGTGATCTGCTATGGTTCCTGGAAGTTGGGGGGCATCGAAATGTTTCGACTCGCTGACAAGCAGGGAATTGGGGTCATCCAGCAGTTCTTAAAGCACTGGAGGACGAGGTGCACCGACATTGGTGACCTAAGTGAAGTCACATATGCATGGTTGCAATTCCATGCCGGAATTGGCCGGCCAATCCTTGAGGATCTCGAAATCGATTGTCATCTCCCAGTCGGGCTGTTCCAATGCATGCGAAGATTCCTTCAATCCATTGGAGGCACGATTGAAGTGCACAATGCTCACATTCCGCCGTTGCAGCGCGAGCAAGACTCCTATATTATGGATTGGGTGGGGTGGTATGGGGATTTCTCCGAGGCAGACTTGAAACGAATCAACTGTGTGCGTCTGTACTTCCAAGTTGTCACTGTAGCTGACATCACAACGGCATGTGGCACCTACATCCGGGAGGAGTTCTGGCATGGCTTCTCTAGTCCTCTGATGCCTCGCACCACCTACTTCAAGAGATTTCAAGATCGACCCAGGGATCCCAGGACTTGGTGGTTGTGGAGGAAAGCCTTATCCCTGTTCGCTCCGAATCTGACGTTGGATGTACCCCTGGGGAGGTGGCTCGTCTCTGCTGACAAGCTCCGGATGCGCCACAGGTTCTTCTACGAAGTCGATGCCAACGTCGTCTATCAACAAGTTGACAATGAAGAGTCCGAATTCTGGATGTTCCAACATCCAGTCCCGAACAAGGAACGGACAGTTCATCGCTGGGAGTTCAGAGATGAGACCTACCTGGACGCCAGCATCCTACACAACTTGGTGCCACTGGCTCCCTGCTTCCCCCGTTCTTGCACCTCTGTCCAACCAGACTCTGGAAAGCGGCGAGTCCTAGACCTGACCCTCTTCAACAACAAGCGTGAGACAGTGGTAGTTGGTAGTGGTTTCACAGCAGGCATTCCTGCTCGTCCACTACCACCCACACCGACAACATTTGAGGATTTCCCTGCCACTTTGGAGCCTTGGGAAACAGCTCTTTATGACGAGCTTGAGTGGATGGTGGATGCCTACTCAGTCCTGCAGATTGTCACAGCCATGCCCTTCTGGGTGGCGAGTGATGGGGCTGCAGACATTGATGCAGGAAAGGCGAGTTTTGCTTGAGTTCTGGCAGACAATCGTGGTCAGATTGTGCTTCGGTGCTCTGGTCCCGTTTTTGGTATGGTTCCGACTTCCTACAGGGCGGAGGCCTATGGCATTCTATCCCCTACTTGCCTTCTTCGACGATTGCTGGAGTTCTACGATCAGACCAGCATGAAGAATTATGTACACTTATGCGACAATGAATCTGTTACAAATAAGTGCGCTGGCTGTCTCGAGTACGAGGGCTGGTACCCCAATGATTCGTTGGACTCCGACTGGGATGTCCTGCAACAGATCGAGGATTCGTTTCGGGCTGCCGTTACTGTGCCAAAGATGGAGCACATCAAATCGCACCAGGACAAGCACAATGCCATCGAAACACTACCCCTAAAAGCACAACTGAACTGCAGAGCTGACAAACTGGCAGGCAGTTACATGAACAGACACATGCAACAGGATCACTCCAAGGTACTCCGATTTCCGGCAAACCTGGCCCAGCTGCACCTTCCCAAAGGCACATGCACATACAAGCTTCCCAGAACACTGCGGCATCTAAGGAACGACCAGCCCTTGTTTGACCACATTGTCAAACTGAATCCCGACTGGGACGAGGACACCCCTGCACTGGTTGATTGGACAGCCCATGGTAGAGCTGTCAACCGTCACGAGATCCACAAACCGACAATTGTGAAGTTCCTATTTCAATTGTTGCCAGTTGGGAAACGGGTCCACCGAGACGACCCCAAGTACGATCACCACTGCCCCCGTTGCGGTGATGATCACGAGACAGAGACCCATGTTTACAGATGCCCGCATGTTGACGTGGATTTGTGGCGAGGGACCATGCAACGAGCGATCAGCACAAGGTTGCGCAAGGAGTCCACCGACCCCTTCCTCCTTGAAATTGTTTTGGATGGACTACAATACCACTTTGAAGATCGATTTCTCCACCCATGGCATTACCCAGACAGGTATAGGGACCTTGTTGACACTCAAAATCTCATTGGTTGGGTTAACTTCCTGAGAGGACGTTTGTCCACGCACTGGGCTATATCTGCATCGGGTCGGCTCCCAGGAGACAACCAAGACAGGGCAACTCTGGGTCACCAACCTAGCCTCACTGCTCATCCAGCAGTGGTGGAACCTGTGGGAGGATCGAAATACTGCCAGGCATGGCAGAGACAGGGAAGACCAGTGGAAGAAGAAGCACGAACAGCTTCAGCGGGAGGTGGAACTCATTTACGAGAAAGCGGATCTGATCCCAGCGGAGCTGGTGGATTTTATCTTCAAGCGACCGCTTGACGAGCAAATGGCAAAGGGCCCAGGCGACATCAAAGCGTGGCTTGCCAATTGGCTGCCCGTCGTCGACAAGGCACTCAGGGACGAGCATGCACGCACAGCGCAGAACACTGACACAGGGTAACTATGCACAGAGGGGTCTTACCGTAGAAATAGATGGCAATCCAGCCAAGGGTAGCTAGTTAGTCGTACAGCACCCTCCGGAGTTTTGTTAAATTTCTCCGGTGGGGGGCTTACACTAGGCCCATCCTAAGTGGGCGCCCTCGTGCGCCTGAGGTATATGGGTTCGTCACGGCACCGTTCAGCGGATCGTCTGACGAGGTGTAGCCTTTAAAATAAAATTTCGTTATTTTTTTTTGGAAACAAGGACCAAATCCGGCTCCTCCGAACAACGACAATATTGCTTCCATGAAGAAGGGGGCATTGAAACAGCTCTGGGATGAGAAGTATGCTGCCTTGAACTCTCCAAACTTTGGGTGGACTTCCGATGACGATGATGAATTAGAACGGCTTCAAAGTGGCACAATTGTCGACTTTCCGGAAGACGTTGGTTTGCAGTCGCGTTGGGATACGGAGGACGAAGAGATTGCCACAAGGCTCCAAACCATTGACAAGGGTCGCCGCCATAAAGTATTGCTGGAAGTACTCCGATCTATGAAACCAGATGAAGCCGATGATGTATTTGCGGATGTGTAATTTCACGTGAATGAACAATTATAAAGTTATAGCTACCAATTTGATTGTTATACTCTTGGTGGTACGTTGGATGCAGTTAGATTTGATGATTGGCGGGCAGCTTTGAAATAAGATCTCGATAGCGGATGTTGCCATCTACCACCGTCTTCGCCCAATCGATGCACTCTTTGAGTAGCTTGCCCTTGTCAACGTCAGTCGTAATGGGGACGAGGGCTTCAACACGGACGACATCGTTGTCTTTTCGATCTTCTTTTGGGATAAGAAAGTTAATTTCAACCATCCGAACAGCAGAGGTTGCACCCTTAAGCTTTGTGATATCAGTAACCCAAGGAGCTCTCATCGTTAGATTGAGCTCAAAGCTTTGCACGGTGCCAGAACTACCACCGTCCTTGATCAAAAATCCTTCGGCTTTGAACCGATACTTTGTTGAGTTGCCAAATCGAAGAAACTCCAGACTGGTGCACTTGCATTTGAATTGAGCCCCACTAGCAAGCCTCCACGAAAGACAAGGATGACGAGTGTCGGCATCATCCATCTTGACCAACTCTGCAGCAGGAAGAACACACAGCACAAGATTCCAGACTGGTCCGCCAAAGGCAACAACGGCATCAACAAACTCGGCCATCGTCAAGTCTTCTTTTGAAAATAATGACACAACCGTGCCTTCAACCGGAGTAGAGGCTCGCGACCAGCCAACCGGCTCGTCCTCCTTGTGCCAAGCATCGTTGATGAATACACAAGGGTTCCGAGAACCAAAAAAGCTTCCTCGGGAACAATCCTGAGCGAAGACTATGTAAATTGTGTAGCTCTGGGCTTGCACCCGACGAAATGGAAGCTTCCAAGGGAATTGAATTGTAGGCACCAACTGACAGTCAGCGAGGGAATTGTCGGTTGGATTGCTTGGTTGTCGACTCGGATTCGAACCATAAAACAATAGGAATCGATCAAACTAACCTCTCCTCTCTTTGTTCTGTTTCGCCCTTTACCATGGCCGAAGAAGTACCGCAATTTAAGTCGACAAGCTTCGAGATGACAAACGAGTGCGACAATACCATTGTGGATTGATTAATCTAACGATCTAAGAGATGTAAAGTTTGTATTTCCAAATAAGTGAGCAGTTATTGATTATTTTCTAGAATAGGCCCGCAATTTATAAAGCTGTAAAGCTGAATTGTAAGCTGTATCCCGTCGCACTCCCTTTGTTGGAGGAAACATACCTGACACCTCTTTACTATTGACTCGTGTATTAATCATCTAGTCCGGTTCGCATGTAAATTCATCATGCAAGGAACCAAAGGAGTTTTAGGTCTAAAGTGTTACGGGGGTCCTTATATCCAATTCAATCACAAGAATTGCTATGCACCACCAGAAAATCCTCACTTTTGCTTTTCAGCTTAATCTAAAACCAAATTACTCCCCAATAAGCTGCAGTATTACTAGCAAACAACACTGAAAAGCAAAAGCCCATCTCGAGTTACTACTACCGATCTCGAGATTGATATCAAGGTAACAAAGTCAAAGTGTATTGACTATCAAGTCAAAGTGTATTGAGTTAACCACTGCAACACACAAGAGGTGCGCAGAATCAGGGCTTTATCCACACTATCAGAGCATCGAAAAGCCTCTAACAGAAAAGAGGTGCGTGCGCGGGATTCCCATCTTCACGCATACAATGTACGATACGATCGATCAACAGTTTCCGGCCGGAACTGGAGAGATCTACGTACACCAGCTGATCAAGGAGAACAAGCTACGCGGATTGTCCGCTGGAAGCAAGGAAATCCGGCTGTTATTCACCGAGTTGAAGAGGATTACGTCATCGTGTCATCGCGAGTGATTTTCTCCGTCCATCACAACGAGCAGAACTCATCGAACGGCGACTAAGATAAGTCGCGACACAGGCGTTGCAAGCAAGAGGTCCATACATCACGATAGAGGACATCTAGCCGCAACTCTGAGTATCAGTGCAACTTCTAACTCCAAGAATTGAGTGAGATAGGTTGATTGAGTGATACAGTGCTACTTTGAAGAGAAGCACAAAAATCACGAGAAAGCTCATAAGTATCCCGGAGACGCAAAACTCACCGTGCAACTGTTTGAGCATTTAACTCACTCATTGTACTCATCCAAGCATACCAAAGCCATCTAGAAGACAGAGGCAACCAAGGACCAACAGAGGAGTTCGCTACTACCCAAGGCTCAACAAAGAACACCACGATCTCTGGAATTCCGTGAGCTGTCAAAGAAAGAGGCTATCCAGCCACAAAAGTGCACCAAGAGTGACCAAAAGAAGGCTATCCAACCAACAAGCTTTTACAGGCAACTACAGAGTAGTGCCCGTCGTGAGATCCTTCCTGCAGGAGTATCCACACAAGAACAGTTCCCGAGAACAACAAGCTAGTTCCAAGGAAACAAGCAAGCACAAGAGTGCATTACCACACCAACGAAACCATGAGATTCAAGGAAGAGGTGGTCGTGGCGGAGGAAATACCCTTCTAGGGGGGTAGGGGATTCAATTCTCAGGAAGAAGCCATCAAGGAAGAGCAACAGCTACAGGAACCAAAACAAGAGTTCCAAGCGTCAGTTCCTCTTCATCCAAATGGACAGGCTGAACCAGGTATTATCCTTTTGAGGAGACCCTGACACACATGTCCAGGACTAAGGATCAACCTGATGGAATGATGTCCCTGGCTTCATGGCCATTGAGACCATGAAGAGTCAGGCCCATCCAAGCCGGACAAGCGACACTCCAGGCATCACTTGCTGATCCCAAAGTGCAGAGTACGATGCTTTGGAACTCAGCGAGTACAAGGCAAAGTCATCCATCTAGACAAGTCGACTCGAACCTATGAGAACATTCTCAAGACTGGTGCAACCACCATACAGGTGACATAATGTACCGAAGCAATGAAGTCCAAGTTGAGAGGCCTCCCGACTATGAGGATGCAGTCAAGCTCGACCCATTGTGATGCTCCAGAGGATCCGTTTGATAGTGATGAAGGCTCTACAAAAGAGTCCCATTACTACAATACTCAAGACCATCCAACGTGTCTGTTCCCAAAGCAAGAGTATCATGACAGACTTGGCTACTACTTGAGGAAGGTCGACAGCGACGTTGATCAGATCTCTTCTCTTTT
>CAICTM010000590.1:0-58048 GCA_903772945.1 Seminavis robusta
GTATTTGTTGCCAACGGTGTTGCCACATCCTGTGGTGGTGTCTGTTGCTGTTGCTGTTGCTGCAGCTGTTGCTGTTGGCGCTGCTGCTGCTGCTTCTTCCTCCTCTTGCTTCTGCTGGTACCCATGAGGATGACCGCTGTTGTGCTGTGTAGAGGTGTTGAACAAGAACTGCCACGAAAAATCCAAATGTAGACTTGAGGTCTTGCACTGCTAGTCAATGACTAAACAGAGGCTGCTTGACACACTGATACCCTTGGAATCCTTCGAAACCGACTGGAAGGTGTTCTCGTGGTGCGTCGAGTTGCTCCTGTAACGTACTCGGAACAGTGTATCTTTCGTACGGAGCCACATAGTTCGGAATATCTTCGAAAAAGTGAGCTCCGGTTCGTATCCAAGCCTCGGCGTGCTTTCGGAACAGATGTATGGCGCGAAAGAGGTACGGTACCGGTGGTTCTTGTGAGTGCCGTGTGAGTACCGGTTCCCTTCACCGCAGTATCCTTCCGGAGGCACGACTGGGAATTTCCGTAGGGAAATCGCGAAAAAGGATCGACAATGGCCTACCAACAGGATAATGCCACCGGCCGCTTGATCGAAGCCGATTAACAAGAGACTGGCTGGCCTATTGTGTAGAGCACCCTCAGGTTAGTAGGTGGACCACTTGGTTCCACCTGAATCGGTCGCAATTCCAGTTTTCGGTCGTCGTCACGATTTTCTTGTTGATCGGCCGATTCTTCAACTCCTCCTCTTCTCCGTCCTCGATTTCCACACTCCTGTAGAGCCACTCTTGTGCGTGCAATCTGCGACAATGTTAATCCGATGAGATCCAGTCAGGGTAGATGCACAAAGAGCTGGCTGGGAGTGGAGAGCTCTGCTTGGAACCTCACTCCTCTGACAATGGGAATGGGCCAGCCACAAAGCTGGCTGCCGCTGTTTATTGTATCATCTCCACAGCAATGATTGAACAACTCACTCTTTGCCTTGGCACAATCCACACAGGAAGGCTTCAACTGTGGGAAACTAGTGCTACTGAGGCTGTGTATCTGGTCAATATCCTTTCATTACTTCTTCTTCTTTAAACTATGCTAAAATAAACTGAACACAAAATCCTCGACAGCACCAGCATGCTGTTTGGCTCTCTTGCATCTATTTGCCTGGTGCTGGCAAGCTAACTTTCATATTGGTCTTGGCTGAAGAACTGCATCATCCTTGGGTATATAGAGTTCCTCAGCTATTTCTGTATTGCAGAGTGGCTGCACTGCTGACCCTACTGTTGGAGTATACAGATGTCACAGCGATTCTTCCACCTGGCTAAACCAGCACAGCTGCTTCGCACCACAATGGGAGTTCACGTGGATTTCCACTCATCGAAAGTTATAAGAGAGATTAGAAAGCTATGAAAACTAATCAACGAGAGAGATCATCATCAAGGGATCGTAGATCTGGCTTCCCGCGGGAGACTATAAAGTGTGATAGAGTAGGTTGTGGTAGTAATCCTACGTCTCTCCACGATCCTAAAACGGAACGCGTGGAAGGTTTGTCTAGCCTGGATCTAGTAGCGTGGAAGTACTCCACGCTGGCTAAATATCTGGAGCGATGTTTCATCATCAACCTAGTATGACTAGCGCGGTCATTGAGAACCCTGTCTCAAATGACTATTCACGAGAGACTCAGTCATGAGTCGAACTCAAACCCTATCTAGGATCGAGTCGCGAATAAGGCTAAGAGCCGTGTATTGCACTGGGTAACCCACATCTGTTTTAGAACGATGGTTACTTCGTCTGCTGTCTTGGAGCAGACCTTGGTAATCCCGAACCATTTGGATACGGGATCAATCATTGTCCAGCAATGAAGTGTACATGTGATCGTCTGATTCATGTATCTGGCTGGTAGTTCATTGGTCCAATGAATCTACGAAGTTCCTTCCTATTCGTAGGAGGAGCGATATCTGGATCGCATCTATTGTCCTTTAGTTAAGGGTTGGATTCCTTCTCGAGTAATCCAATGGTCTAGATACTCAAGTTCTTCCTTTCGAGGAAGGCCTTGGTAGTGTTGATTTTAAATCCGACTTCTTGAAGTCTTTGGAAAAATTCATCTAACTATTCAACGTGATCTACTAGATAGTCATCAGTTAGGATGAGTTGATCATCAATGTATGCACGGACATTTTCTAAGTCATGCATGCGTGTTTTCATCTTCCTTTGGAAGATGTCGGAGCTATAGCATAGGCCCATTGGCATAGCGTGCTGGAATTCGTCTGGATTCGGTAGCCTGTCTCGCATCCTTGGGATCGGACACGGTTTTAGCTTAATCTTTTTGTTCAGTTCCCGGAAGTCGGAGATGAACCGTGTGGATCCATCCTTCTTGGGAATGATAATGTTGGTCCGTCCACTCGGAACAGTTTATCTTTTTAGTACTCCTGCCTTGCAGAGACGTTCAACTCTTCTTGAGAGGTTTGGTATGGACACGTGGAGTAGGGTGAGCCCTAGTAAATAGGATTTAGCGTCGGGACGAAGTTCTACTTCGTAGTCGTCCATTTGCAACTCTCCCAAAGTACCATCGACTGGGTCGGAGCACTTGGTCGAGAAGGCATGAGGCAGTTCTTGCTCTTCCTTATTTAACTGATTTCGACTCTGGCACATCTGCCTTAAGTCAGTCTGTTCGTATGTTGCATCAAGAATCTTCTTGAGACTATCTGCACTGTCGCTGACAGCTGCAGGATCAGGAATGGAGAAGTTCTCTTCTCTATCGGTATCGCCATCTTTCACAGGGGAAAATATGCTGTTCCACTCCATTGACATGGTAGTGAAATCAAACTTGATTCTTAGGTCGGAGAGAGTGTCTTGACCTATGATCATGTCATGCGCCCCCAAGTTCTTGGTGACGTGTAAATTCCATTCGATAATTCTATTATCGTGGAACTCAGGAATCATAAGTGTGCCCTTACACTTCGTGCGGGGTTTCAATTCCTTTACAGAAGCAGTCCGTAGTGTTTGGACGCCCCCATGATTCTTCATGAGTAAACAAACTCTTAGCATGAGTTTGAGTAATTAAGGTTCCGGATGCTCCTGTATCCAGTAAGCAACAGAGTGTAACGGGTTTTTGTTTCCCTTTCTCTCGTCTGTTAAATCTAACATAGACGATAGTTTTGAGGTCTCTTGTCTTGCGACGTTGACGAGTTGGTTGGCCATGGACGAAGTTAACGATGCTGAATAGATCGTCAGAGTCTAGTTGAGCAGTTGCTAGGCAATTATCTAATTTGCCGTAGACTTCATTAGTTGCAAACAAATCTTGTTTACTATTTAGTGAGATATCTTCATCACTTAGGTATGAGAAATCGGAACATGGTTCCGTTGAATCATCATCCTGGCCTAATCCTCAGACGGAGATCTCTCCATCCGAATGATTGAAGTCGAATTCGGCAAGCGCCTTGTCAACGGCAGCCATTTTCTTGTCCATCATGTTGATGGATCCAACAGAGGAGTTGTCCTCGTTGTCGGAGTCGTCTGACTTGCGCTTGGCAACATGGTTGCATTCGCTTTTCTTCTTGCGATCAGCCTTGACCGCAGCGTTGGAGACTTTCTTCATAAGGACAGAGAGTTCCTTCTTGGTGTAGGACTTGGCGTCGTCGGACTTGCACTTCCAAGTCTTGTTCTTGTTGTACGCTGGCTTGCTATCGTTGTCAGACGAGGACTGAGACTTGGCCTTGAGCTTCTTCAGAGTCATGCAGTCAGCAGTGTTGTGAGTGCTGGACTCGTGGTAGTCGCACCATTTTTCTTCGTTCTTGGAAGAGTGGTCGTTGTTGCGAGTATAGACTTGTACTTCTTGCTGTTGTTCTTCTTCGAAGGAGCTTGCTTGGCATCACCGCCCTTGTCAAAGTCTTTGGAGGATTCCATGCGTTCGCAGAATCCAATGGTTGCTCCGATAGGAGCTGAGAAAGGATCGAAGTCGTGTTCGTCCATCTTCTTCATCCACGAGCGTGGAATTCCATGACAAACAATGTCAATGACTTCGTCATGGTTCAATGTTTGGTTGGGTCCAAAAGGTGGTAGACGAGGAAGTTCATCGGCATTCATCCGACTGAGGTTGTTGACATAAGCCCGAGTAGTCATATCAGCAGGCTTACGCATCTTGCGGCGCATGAAGCGTTTCTGCTTTTCAAGAGCCTTGTAGGGACAGACCGCTTCGACACAGGCATTTATGCCAAACGTAATGTCAGTGTCGTCCAAAGCAGGCTGAGCTGCTCCGTTCCAGGCAGCCTGGAAACGCGCTTGGAAAGCGGCTTCGTCTTCACCGCCACGTACGTCGCGTGGAGCAATCGCGTTGACTGCAATCTGGCACAAGGCATTCCAACGTATTTCACGATGGCCTGCACAGCTAGATTCGTAACTGCTCTTGGCAGAGCTAGAAGTCATCTCCTTGAGGAGGTTATGTTTGTCGTCAGGCATAGCAATGGCGAGCCCGACGAAGACCTTCTCCATACGTCCAGCCCACTTGATGGTTTGACGTGGAGTCTCAGATCCATTGATGATTTGGACCTTGAAGGTGTACTTGGCGCTGTTAGCATCTGCTGGAACAGTGCGAAGTTTGTAGGTGGTAGAGCGAGAATCGTCGATTTCGCATTCATCGTCGAGGTCGATGAGAGGAAGGATTGGTTTGTCTCGCGCAGCTTAGACTCGAAGCTGGTGTACGCGTCTTTGGCAATCTTCATGGTGAGGAATAGGTTGAGGGTAGCTGAAAGCTATTGTGTTTGTTAACAAAATGCACTACGCTAAAAGCTAGTGTAAAGATCTTTCGAGTGTTTTGAGTTTGAGAGAATGAAAGTTATGAGAGGATTAGAAAGCTATGAAAACTAATCAACGAGAGAGATCCACAATCAAAGGATCGTAGATCTGAACTCCCGCGGGAGACTGTAAAGTGTGATAGAGTAGGTTGCGGTAGCAATCCTACTCACTCCACCATCCAAAAACGGAACGCGTGGAATTTGTCTAGCATTTATCTAGTAGCGTGGAAGTGCTCCACGCCAGCTAAATATCTAGAGCGATGTTTCATCATCAACCTAGTATGACTAGAGCGGTCATTGAGAACCCTGTCTCAATGACTATTCACAAAAGACTCAGTCATGAGTCGAACTCAAACCCTATCTAGGATCGAGTCGCGAATAAGGCTAAGAGCCGTGTATTGCATGAGTAGTACGCGACAGGATGATTGTCTTGTACGATCACGGCACCAAGTTGGTAATCACTAGCATCTGTGTAGACATGGAAAGGCTTGTTATGGTCTGGATAACGGACGAAGATGTCCTTGGCCAGTACTGTTTGGCTTGTTCAAAAGCACGTTGATGGATGTCTTTCCATACAAACGCCCTAGACTTGGATGTCAATTCGTAGAGTGGGTTGAGTATGTGAGATCTCTTGGGAAAGAGCTCACGATAGAAGGTGACGGCACCAACAAAACTGCGAACATCTTTGATTGTTTGGGGTTGCTTAAGTTGCAAGATGGCATCGATTTTCTTGCACCACGGTTTGAGTCCTGTAGGTGTGAGCCAAAAACCTAACCAATCTGTCCCTTGGACAGCCCACTCACACTTCAGAGGATTGATCGTGAAGTTACTGTCCTGTAGTTTTGTAGGACAATGTCAAGTGTGCGCAAGTGGCCTTGCCATGTCTTGCTGAAACAACCGACGTCGTCAATGTAGACTTCTGTGTCATCCACGTCGTTGAGAATGCTCTCCATGACGGCTTGGGCAAAGTCTGGAGATTGCTTGACTCCCATCGGTACTCTGTTGTATCGATACAACCCAAAGGGCGTGTTGATGACACACAAGTCTTTGGCTTCATCCGAGAGTTCGAACGTGTAGTACTGCATGGAGATGTCCAGCTTCGTGAAGAACTTGTAGCCAGATCTATTCTTTTAAGAATATCGTGTATTCTTGGCAACAGATGGCATTTCCGTTTGATTACCTCGTTGAGGGCTCTAAAGTCGGAAATCCATCAAATGCGTCCATCCTTCTTGGGAATGACGAAAGTAGGAGCCGCGAATTCGGCCCATTCCACTTTGGATAGAACACCAAGTTCCACCAGTCGCAGAAGTTCTTCCTTGAACACTTGCCTGTGTGCCTCAGGTATGCTGTATGGTCGTTGAAACTTGAGTTTGTCACGACCTCCTGGAAGCAATTCCAGATGCATTTTACGTCCCTTGTAGGCACCAAGCTTGCCACTAAACAGTGGAGTGTACTTGCTCAAGACTGCATGTAGTTCTCGTTTCTGCATGGCAGACAACTGTTTTTGTTGTTGAACAACATTGTCGATGTCGACTTTGTCATACTTGAACCACATAATGTTCTGCTGACCGGCTTGGAAGCAGGCCTCAAGAGGATCCATTTCTTCGGCTTGACAGAAGAAGCTATCGTCCTCGTCCATGGCAGTCAACAGTTGCTGTTGAACCTGCCGGAATTGTTCCGTTGCTTTGGGTGCAACACGGTACGGTATTTCCATATATTGTTGTGGCGCTGACGCATCAGGTGTCCACCTAAGGACTTGTCGACTGTTGTAGTTGTCAATCCCGATTGCTTCTAGGAAGTCACGTCCTAAAATTACATCGAAAGAACTCATTCCTTCTGAAAGGTAGAGGGCAAAAGGCGTGACTATATGTTTAGTAGGACTAAACTCAGGCATGACAATGTCCTGTACAACGACTCCAGATTGGGTCTGAGTTGTCGTGTGCAATACCTGCACTTTGCTTCTTTTGAAAGCTCGCACGTCACATCCATGTAGGAGTGCTTGCTTGTAGATGTAACTACGTGTTGATCCCGGGTCAAACAACGTTTGCAAAGGTGTCTTGGACACACTTCCTCCGATTTCACGGATGACCACTATTGAGCTAGGAGAAGCTAATGGATTGGCTTTCCTTGGTACAACTATTTGTTTATCATTTACATTCCTACTCACTAAGTTGTGAGTTGAAGAGCGATTGTGGTTTATTCTGCGTGTTGCTTGGGTCTTACCGGAAGAGTTCTGGAAACCGGGTTCCACAACCTCAACGTCATCACCGACCGCGTGATGCTCATCCTGTTGATGATTGTGGTCACCGCCACTTGGCTTCTTATTGGACGGTTTGTTGTTCCTATTGCCAGTCTTGGCCTTGGAGTTAGGATTGTAGGCATTGGACCAGCAATCCTTCCAAGTGTGGTTGGAATTCAGGTGAATTGGACAAGGGGCGTCATCTGCAAGCCGACCACCTTCCGTAGTGTTAGGACGATGTTTGCCGATGCTTCCCTTGTAGTGTTTAGCCGTTCGTGACGAAGGCTTTCCCTTCGCTACTGTCGCCTTCTGGTGCTGTTGATTGCGCGAAGCTGCCGAGTCAGCTTCCACTGCACGGTCATGCATGAAAGACGTCACGTCTCCCATTTCCTTATCATCAAGAGTCTTGCCATGGATCTTTTCATACACCGTGACCCAATTCGCCGGATATGAATCCAGATAATGTCGGAGCAATGCTACCCCTTCTGGCACTGGATGAGTGCCACGAAGCCATTCTGCGGCTTCAACTGCGACTAGGTAGTCGTCTTCCCACTTGTGACACTCGATCTTTCGAGGCTTTTGGGAGACCTTGAGGCCTTCCACTTGATTGAACTGAGCTACCTCTGTAGTTCGAGAGCCAACAAATGTCTTAAGACAGGCCGTGATGTCGAAATCGACGGCCATCTGTGCTGGTTGATCATCTTGAGCCGGTACAGCAGCAATACGTGCCCTGTACTTGGCCAATGCCTTGTCGTAGGCTGTCAAAGCCGTGTCTGTGAGATACTTCCGATACAACACAGATTGTGCGAGTCCTTTCCACAGTCAACCCATTTCTAAAAAGATTACCATCTACCTGATCAGGTGTTGCCATCCTTAGAGGCTGAACAGCAATCCTAAAAAGCATACAAAAATACATAGTTAGCAGCAGTAATAGCCATGGTTGCAATAGCCAACAGACACAAGTCCACACTTACCTGCAAATGTTGCCATTGAGTTTCCTCAGCTCCGCGCCAAGCCAAGTCTCCAACCAGCCTCTCAACACAGCAGCCGTATTGTCGTGGGTCCTACCTTCCTGCGCAATGAGCTGCTGGAGCTGGTTGTGCTGCGCAATAATCCGTGTCAGAATCTCCTCGTTCGTTCGTACCTGCTGTTGCGTTTGCATAGCCGTCACCTGCCCCGACTGATTGGCAACTTGACAAGTGCTTGCTTGGCCGGTCGTTCCCGTAGTGCCACCAGCCGTGCCACCACCACCTCCCGTATCCATTGGCTCGATTTCGTTGATGTGGAGCTTGGTGTTGTGCGTCCAAATAGAGAGAGGCACTTTCACCACAGGGTTGACGCCCCCAGGAAGATCGGCCTTGATTCGCTCGTACGCATCTTGTATCCTAACACGAACGGGAGGCTCCATCCTCTCCTCCCAAGATTCGTCAAGAGCAGCCCACAAAAGAGGCAGAGCCAAGTGAAGGGAAATGTCGTTGACACCGTCGTAAAAGGCATGCGTCCTTGGCACCACATGCTCAATCAACCAGTCGGGAGTCACTCTCTTGGCATCCGGGTGTAGCTTGTAGGCAATAGGAGCCCCCATGCAAAGCTTTTCGGCAACACCGGCGTCGATCCAGGGCTGTTCAGGCGAAATGTAGGCATCAACAACCCGTCCAGATAAGCGAGCCTTCCAGCAACCTCGAATGTCAACTTCGTCAGCAGTAGCACCCATCCCTCTTGCCAGAGTGGCAGCAAACTTCCGAATGCTGTGACTCCCAAGAACACCGGCAATGAGGACCGCCACAGCCAGAAATGGAGCTGACAAAAAGACAGCCTTCAGAATGTTGCGGTAGGCTGCGTTGCAGTGCTTGGGAGCCAACTTGGGATCGCTTTCGGGAGTAAAGAGGAATGCATCTTCCCGACCAACGGCGCCATACCCGTAGTTGAAGGACGCCTCCATGTAATTCGCCAATCTGAGCATGGCACAAAAGTCGGTATCCATCGACCCAAGAATGATTTGGTCAGGGCATTGTCGTTCTTCTGAAATATTCTTGGACCAAAGCACCTTGCAACTGAGCGCAAAAGGGAAGTCTGGATGCGGTTTTAGTCGGAATACTTCAACTTGGAGATGTCATCCGTCCTGGTGATGAGATGGACTTGCTGCTTCAACATGCAGGCTGTACGGATGGTCGATTCAAAGCTCCCTTTGCCGTAGAGTTCATGGACCACCTTGCGATACTTTGTTTCCATCAAATCCCTGGTGGCACAGGACTTCTTGCCGCGGTGTTGAGTCTCCGCTTTCTTGACTTCCTTGACCACTTCGTTCACAGGATCGGACTTGGTTGGATTGCCGGAGGTTCCATTCCATGTGGCACCTTTGATGGGCATGTAAAAGGAAATAGCCTTCTTGTCTTGCTCAAGAGTAGAGGAGCGGCAAGTTGGATTCTGCTCTAGATCTTTGAAGTCAACGTCTGTCGTACCATACGCACGCCATTTCAAGTAGTCGGCAACGTGATGTGGTTGGATGCCGCCCAAAGCACTGGGTTGGAAGTGAGCCGTCTTGGTGTATGTCCTCTTGTGCAGCCAGCTCATGAATTTGATGAACAGTCGATGGTAGTCCCGGTTGTACTTGGGCTGTTCCGTGGGTGCTTCAGGAAGATCCGGCACGTCTTCCAACCCAAGGGCTGCTCCAGCATTGGCATTGGCCATGGTGGAGGAATTGTTTGGTCAACTAAGCAATTGTTGGTTGGCTGGTTGAGCTAGAATTTTGGCAGAGTTTCCTTTACAAGTAGCAGCTATCAAAAATAATGAGCTCAAAACTGAAGAAATGAACTGCTGGCTAGCTACCGGTAAGGATCGATCGATCGATCTGTTCGGTCGCACGGGATTTCTGCGTTGTTTACCTCTTTACGGCACGGGAATGCCTTGAGTATGCCCTACTGCAGGGACGATTGGATTTTGGCTTCAGTATCAGCGCAAACTGCAACGGTTGGATCGGAACGATGCATTGGAACGATTGGATCTCATTGGATTCGTACCATATGTTCTGCCCTACTTAAGCGAAAATTGGAATCCTCTCAGTATGTGCATCGGCCTCTATTTATCCAAGCAGGAGCTTTATGTCTAAATCCTCTCAGTTCATTTAATAGTGAGAGTCTTATTGAGAGGATCTTTGTTTCAATGACTATTGGTACCATAGGTTTTCTACGTAGCATACTGTGCCAGATCCTGACAGTATGTGAGATCCACTAGTAGTAGGGGGAAGCACATACTGACACTGTGCAACTACTGTTGCAGAAACGTAGTATTGTACTAATACACTGTGTGGCTAGCTGTAGACTGTTTCCACGGTGTCATTCAGGTACTATTCTATAATTCCATTGAACAAGTCAAGCAAAACAACAACCTTGTCGAAACCATGAAGTGCTGACAATGTATTCTCTATGCATATTCCGTCCAGTCATGTACGTACGTACAAGGCTATGTACGGCCTAGACTGTATGTATGGTATCGTATCGGGCGTGTTGGAGATTGGATAAGCAGCCACACGTCTTTCTCATGGATTCGATGGCACGGCACCACATTTATGATAGATCATTATGTAGCACACATTTTAGGGGTCTTCAATGTTGCTCTTTCAGATCACTTTTTTGGGGTTTTTTCTGGCCCTTGTGGGGGAGCGTGGAAGGTTCTGAAAAGAAGGGGCGGAGAAGTCAAAAAGAAAGAAAAAAACTTCTTTGAAAGAGCACCTTTTTAGGTGCTCTTTTGCTCACAATTTTTCTTTTCTTCACTCTTTCGGTCATTTTTTGCCTTACCGAGTCACTGAGAAGCAGCAATTATTTAAAGACTCGAGTTGTCATGAGTCGTCATGAGTCACGAAGAACAAGATAGTAAGGAAAGGAATTAACATTAAACGAAGAAAGAAGTCATTCGACATACTGACGTCACTGCAAACCTCTCCGACACTTCTCCGATACCCTTTCTCCGCACCTCTGCCCCTCTTCCTGCTCCCCCACAAAGGCCAGAAAAGAAGGGGGAAAAGTGATCTGAAAGAGCAACATTGAAGACCCCTATTGAATGAAATCGAACCCTTTTATGGTACCTGGTACCAGTACCGGTAGCTACAGTAGCATAGTTGACGTGATGCTTACCGTCCTGTTGACCAGACCCAAAGGAGGTTCGATGGATCCTGGAAGTGCACCAATGGCTCTCACAATCGTCAACATTCCACGCCACGGTCTTTTCCAAACCTTGATCCCTTGTTTTGAAAATCCTTCTTTTCTTCTTTTCTTTTTTCTCCAGGTGGATCCGTTTGGCCATCTACGATCAATGTCACCTTCGCCTGCCCCCTTCAGACATCCTTCGGACAAGTTGTCAATAAATAAATTAAGCATCGGGCAATCGGGCAGCAGAGAGATGAGAGATGGTATCACGTCAAGTTGGCTTTAATTAAATACATTAATTTGTGTTCGGAAAAGCCCGTACATTGTAATAAGACTGTACCGAGCGAAAATCCACGATCAAACCACCCCATTCCCACAGGTGGACATGTTTTGGCCACAGGTTGGCTGTGTGAGCGTGCATGGCCATTTCCTCACAAAAAGATTTGGAGAGAGCAGAAGCAACAAAAGCCAAAGATATCTTATTCACCATCAAGCAACCGTCAAGCAATCACCAAGCAACCAATGGGCAACTGTCAATCCTCTTCCCCTGCCATTGCTGCATCTTCCGACGTCACCACTGCTCCTTCCCCATCAACCCGTCCTGATGACCCTGAAGCCGACTTCTACGAGTCCCTGGCGAAATGCCAGAGTTCCCTCCACAAAATGAAGCAAGCCGGATTCCACGATGAGCTGAACCAGGGCCGCATGGCAATGGGTCGACTCGTCCATGACCAAGAATTGTTCCCTCCCGGCACCATTGACGCTTTCTTGGACCAAGACAAGACTTGGACTGGCAAGATTCTCACTTTTCTTCCTGAAGCTGACATTGCAAGTGTTGCCCTCGTCAATAAGAAGATGAACAAACTCGCCAAGGGAGTCCTCTCCAAGGTTCGGGATTCGCGGCTCTGCTCCCTCAAGTTCATGGACCAGAAGGATATCTGGGTTGATGGGATCCTCCCCTTTCTTGGCATGGGACAGTTTGCCTACATTGGAGCCACCAACAAGAAGCTCAACCACCTCTACAAGGCATACTGCGACACTGTCAGCAATCCTCCCGAGGTCTACAATGGCGATTTTCGCCTGGCAAACAGCAGAGACACCTACTGCAGCGTTGCATTCTACAACATTCCCTGTGCCGAACACTGGCTCAAACACTGGCTCACCCATGATTCTCCCGGCAAATTTCCTTGCAGTCAATATGTTTGTGACGCAATCGCTAAACTTGGAAAAACTGCAGTTCTCAAGTGGGCCCGCAGCAAGGAATTTCCATGGGATGAAACGACCTGCAACGAAGCTGCTAAAAATGGTCATTTTGACACTTTGAAGTGGTTGCTTGCAAATGGACGCCCCAGGGATGATGAAAGCATGTGCTTTGCTGCTGCTTGGGGTGGCCATTTTGATATACTCAAGTGGTTGCATGAGAAGGAATGTCACTGGAATGCTGCTACCTGTCATTTGGCTGCTGAGCAAGGCCATCTCCACATTCTCAAATGGGCACACCAGAATGGATGTCTATGGTGTGAACAAACATGTATGTATGCTGCAGTTGGGGGCCACTTGCACATTCTCAAATGGTTGAGAGAGCATGGGTGTCCCTGGGATGAAAACACAACTGATGAAGCTATCTACAATCACAATGGAGATTTTGAACTCCTCAAGTGGGCTCACAACAATGGATGCCCCTTGCCTGCAAAGTCGTACTGGTATGTTGTTGATAGTGATGATCTCGCTGAGAGTGAGCAATTGGAAATTCTCAAGTGGTTCCATGAGAAGGCATGCCCTTGGATGATGTAGATGTATGTGGTGACACTGCTTTTCATGGCCTCTTCAGTATTCTCGAATGGGCACACCAGAACGGATATCCTTGGGATAGCCAAGCTTGCATTAATGCTGCAATTGGGGGCCATTTGCACATTCTCAAGTGGTTAGGAGCGAATGGGTGTCCCTGGAATTACGAAACAACTGCTGAGGCTGCCAGCAAAGGACATTTTGATGTTCTCAAGTGGGCCTATGAGAACGGATGCCTTTTGGACCTTGATGCGTGCTTAGATCTTGTTCCCAGCGACCGTTTGGATATGCTCCAATGGTTGCGTGGGATTGACACATGAACCACCTTCACGAGACCTGGCTGTTGTGAAAGTACTTAGTCAAGTCACTTTACCTCGGCAGTCTTGCTGCCAGAGCCCTCAACCCCTTTAATTGTTTTTCCTGCTACGGCGGTCCCTGCAGGTATAAGGGTAGGGTTAGAATACAAATATGTCAGCAAAAACTAAATAAGTATCCTAGGATGGTGCTTTTAAACCAGCTAAAGCTATTTACATGCATCCTAGTAGGGGGATCTGCTCCTACCAGGAAAAACTCTAAAGCTAGCGAAAGCTATATAACTAATATTCTAGCTAGCTAGGGGTATCTGCTTCTAGCTTCCTACGGGAATCTGCTTCTAGCTAGGGGGGATCTGCTTCTACCTAGCTAAGCGCAAGTTAAGCACTAGCTAGCTAAGCACTACAGGTATCTGCTTCTAGCTAGCTAGCTATATGGGTATCTGCTTCTACACTGAAACCTTTCTGCCGAGGTTACACAGCTCCGCTGGCTTATTGCTAAAATTGTACCATAGCTAGCATTGTTTGTGGGTGTAGCGAATTCAACTTTTCATCATCCTGAAGTGCTCGCGACCATCTCGCTCCAGCAATGTCAAACACGTGTTTCGAGCTATGGCGAAGAGAATCCTCCTTCCTTCAAGAATCGTTCCAGCATATTCACTCCAAAGTTTAGTTCACTGGTGTGCCACTGTGTATCTATCAGTACCAGCAGCAACCTTTTGGAAAATGGCTAGTGAACTGCTAGCCAGTACATCTTAGTCTTTCGCAGCTTCCAAAACAACAATTGTATGAAATATTCCGTACTGGTTCAACGCAAAATGATGTACTACTTTTTCGTTGCTTTCCGGAAGACCTGCGGTCTCTTCACTCCGCACCAAATGCTGGGGCACCCACGGATTGATCATTCCCTTCAAAATCTGGCTTCCAAAGTTTTTCTACTCACTGTCCCTACCTGGTACAGTACACATACGATGCATGCTTGTATCTGTTGTGTCCGCCAACTACATGAGCTGTACAGGTCGTCTTCATTGTTCATTTTCCCGAATGCTGGGCCATGGGATGGGGTACCGGTATGCATGCAAGGTTCACAGAATGCAAGGACGCTTCGATCGTTGGCTTGGAATGTCTCCACATCAATCGAGTCGGCTGACGAACTCGTCAATGGCGCCATCTTGGTTTTAAAAACGAAGCCAGTGTTTAGCTTGACGCACCACTTCTTCCCGAGTCTCATCTTCTGTGGCCTCCTTCTCGAGACGCTCGAGTACTTCCATGACCGCATAGCCTCGGTTGTTGGTGTTCCTAGATTCTGGTCTAGACGAGCAAGACCAGCAGAGTCCGTCTCTGTCTCGAGCCCACCGCCGAAGTGAACGGTTGTTTTGTTTTTTAAGTTCACTTTTGCAGTCTTTGCACAATATGTCCACTACTTTCCTATCTTCAGGCTGAATCTTTTCGAGCACACCGAGGCATCCCCAGGCTGCTGTGTGGAGATCTTATTTGAAAGCCTTGACGCTAACGTCCCCGTTGATCAGATTCTAACGCAAATGCTTCACACCTTCCGAAACGCCACTGTCCGCGTCGCACGCTCGAAAGCAGTCCTATCTCCTGAGAGTAGTGACGCCAAGTCAAGATCTCCATAATCCGTTTCAGAGGAGGTGACATATCCGCGGTAGTTGTATCTGTCAATTAGAAGGGATGTCACAGGTTAGTTAAAAGCTTGCAAAACGAGATCAAAATAATATGAGCGCTTTACCTGTGAGCCAGGTGGTTTTGCCTCGAAAACTGGTACCGGAACCGGAGCAGCTTCGTTGTCCTCGACAGAATGTACAGCCGAGCTGGAATTAGTCTTGTCGGCTGATTCGTCTGCCAGAAGGAGTGCTGCAGCATTACCAAGGGTCGCAAAACCCCATGTATCTGGCGCTCGAGCAGCTACCGGAACTGCAACAGCACCATGATCAAAACCATCAGTGTTGGCTGGCATTCGCCCGACGGGGCAGGTGTTCCTATCACTGATTTGAACGAGCGCAAGGTAAATTTTGGCCGCATAAAGCGTCTGATGGGCTCTCCAATGTGCTCATCCAGGGTGTCAAAATCGTGGGAACATGAGACAAACATACCTTTGACCTGTACTATTAATTAATAGCTAGTACGGATGTGAAGCTCCCTGCGCTCCCATCGCTACTGACAAAGTTCTGAGCAATCTAGCTAGTGGCGATGGACGTCGAGTGGCAGTCATGTAGGTACGCACGCACCAAGGCTATACGTACCTCGACTGCATGTACGGTACCGTACCGTATGTTGTGAATGCAATCCGGTTGACCCCAACGGTGCGATCGACGTCCCTCGTTGGACTTTGTTCAACGTTCCACGCCACGGTGTGTGGGTGTGGAGATTGCAATTGAAACCTCCATCCCTTGTGTGAAAAGCCTACACCCTTCTTTCCTTTTTTCTCCGGATCTCCGGATCGATCCACCCTTTGGCCACCATGGATCAGATTCACCATCCCGTAACAGCTGGATGGTCTAACCAGTAAATCCAGATTTATTGGCTGGTCACTCGTGTAAGGAAAGCATTAAATAATATGAAACATACCAATGACTCGAAGAACCAGTAGTGACAGTTTGGTGACGCACTATTAATCCTTGGTGGCCTTGGTGCTTATTATGGTCGATAACATGTCGTGTGCAAGCAGTCTTCTCTACAGAGGGTTTACGTGTGGTTTAGTACTGGGTGGTAAACGGCATTCGGAATGACCATCTGTTCGTGCTTTCTTACAGCCTTTCTGATTAAGGGCAGGACTGTCCAAGCTTGGTCGCCTTGTCTTCTTCTCCTTCTTCTTCGACAAAACCTCTCAACAACCATCTGTCTTTCGTTTCCAAGAGCTCTCCAAGGAAGGCTTCCTGTTGTCGATCATCAAGTCCATCACAACAGTAACCATCCACAAGAGCAAGAGCAACAACACTAGCTAGACTGTTGTATCATCACCATGTCGTCTTCTTCAGTTGCCTCTGCCAGTGTGAGCAGCCGCAACGCGACAAGTCCAACTTCCACGCCAAGCAGTAGTAGCAGCGCTACAAGCAGTACTAGCGTGGACGCAGAAACGGCTCATTTTCTGCACTTGTATCAAGACTTGACTTCCAACGTTTTTGACGATTCTACTGACTCTGGCAAACCGATCATTCTCTCGTCGTTGCATCGCTTGGACGAACTTCTCCACGACACTAACGCTTCCGCCAGGGAGCGATTGATGCCCGGAGTCAACGCCGACACCGTTGCCACCATTCCGGAAGGAAAACAATTCCTAAGATGTCATTTGGCAGCTCTGCTGGATTTCAGTCACGGAGACAACGTGCCCTACAAACACGCTTTTGAAGCTGCGGCTGCCATAGCATTGGCTGTGCATCATCTCAATGAAGGTAAGTCACTACACACTTACGTATACTTAGCTATGTACTAGCTATGTACTAGCTATGCTTGTATATTCACACTAGCTAACTCTTACCTACGTTACTCTATGTTACCTACGTTATTGACACAGGCGTGGGCTGGATCGTCCCGGAAGTCACGGGATTACATCAACGATGTCCCATCCGTTTCACGGCCGAGTTTGCTGACACCGAGTACGATCAAGGCGTCGCACTCAAGCACGTTATTGACATGACCGACCGGGACAAACACAAACCTTGCGCATTCATTGGTGCTCCGTCCTCCGATATCTCCATTCCCACCGCCATTGTCACGTCCATTCGAGGATACCCTCAAATATCCTCACAATCGACGTCCGAACAACTCGATGACAATGCACAGTTCCCACTCTTTGGGCGCACAGTACCCTCCGATGTCGACAATGCCGTTCCCATTGTCAAGTGGTTTCGCGACAAACTCGGAGCCACACATCTTGCTGTCGTCCATGTCAATAACGGATACGGAAATGCCTTTGCCGACGATCTCAAATTGGCCGCACAAGCACATGCACCCGATCTCAAAATTGAAAAACTGGAACTCTCCGAACATCCCAATCAAGAACTCATACAAGATACCATACGAAACATTGAACGCACCAAATTCAGTTACATCTTTGCCGCACTCAACGATGCCGTCATTGACTCGGTCATGCTAGAAGCCTATCGACAGGGCGTTGCCGGGAATGGGATTCACAATTGGTTCTTCTCCAACACTTTTGGCGACATTGACGATCGATTCTTTGAACCAGGATCACCCCTTCATTTGGCATATCGGGGGGTGGGACGACTCCAAGTCTCGGGAGGACATCAGGGAATGAGATCGTTCGATACGTTTGCCTGCAATCTACGGACGCTACGAAGCAGTCCTCCCGATTTGGATTATCTCGCGTCGCTGCTCCCGCAAAAGGAATACATGCAAAAGAACACGGAAGAATACATTACACTCGACACCGTTACCGCCAACAATGGACTCAATATGCAACGACATTCTCATCGAATGCCGTACATATACGAAGATGATTTCATGGATCCGGTCCCCAAAATGGCCGATCGGACCTCACCGGCCTACGAAGCCGCCATTGCACTCGGATTGTCTGCCTGTGACGTCGTTGCCAATGGATTGCCACTCACGGGGAAACACCATTTTGAACAATTCACCAAAACGGAATTCATGGGAGTCGAATCACAGGTCAAATTCGCACACGAAACGGGAACCAGAGATCCCGACACGACACTCTTTGCCGTCGAAAATGAAGTGGAAGAAATGGTTCGAATGAACGTCAAGGTGGATGCCAATGGGACTACGGAATGGCGAGAGCTGGTCCAGTTTCATGCCGTCGTCACGGATGTATACAGTCATGGGGAATGGGAACATCTCGAAGACTACGTCTTTAGTGATTTATCGACCAACATTCAATCCGACTTGACACCACCGCCTCCCGTCGAACATCACTACGTTGATACACCTCTCAAGATTGTCGCCGGATTCATGTTTGCGTTCATCCTCCTTTTAGCCATTCGCTGTGCCTGGTGGACCGAAAAGAACAAAACCACGCGAGTAGTGCGGGCATCGCAACCCTTGTTCTTGCGAGTTATTATTGCCGGGATTGTCATCTTTGCCAGTGCCATTATCCCCATGAACATTGACGATCGAATCGCATCGCATGAGGGATGTACCATTGCGTGCAATTTCTTTTATTGGCTCATGTTCCTAGGATTCTCCATCATGTTCTCGGGACTCTTTACCAAAATCTACCGTGTCAATCAGATTCTCAACAATCCCGTCAAGTTCCGTCGTGTCAAAGTGACCGTCAGGGATGTCATCAAACCCATGGCAGCTATTATTGGAGGTAAGTTCGTTTGTTTGTTTGTTTGTTTGTTCAGCTGACACGTTTGCTCGGCAACATGAGGGAAATTCGACGATTGCTCATCCTCGCCTCACAACTGCGCTTTCTCCGTATGGGAACATGTAGTCAACCTAATTCTTCTCATTGTCATGACAAGCGTCGCTCCTTCGGAATGGGAAATTGTCGTGGCCGAAACAGATCAACACGGACGGCCCACGGAAACCTACGGACACTGTACGACGAAACACCAAATCCCATACTACACAACGCTGGGAATCGTCAACTTTTCGGCTCTGGTGTTCTCCATCCAGCAAGCCTACAATACTCGAAAGCTGGCCACGGAATTCTCCGAAAGTCGATACATCTTCTACGCCATGATTGGTATTCTCGTGGCACTGTTCCAGGGAATCCCAGTACTCATCCTTGTCCGAGACAGTCCTACCGTCCAGAACTTTATCAAGTGTACCGTCATTTTTGTCACCTGCTGCTCGGTACTGCTCTTCATGTTTGTGCCCAAGATGAAATACCTAGTCAAAATCAGCAAGAAGACTAGAAGTCAAAGGATGGACTTGTCGGTCAAGGTCTCGGGATTGCAAATGGATGCTTCCAATTCCAATACCCACAACCAATCTGCCGACCACCTCAATGGTTCTGCAAACTTTTCAAAACTTCGACAAAAGTACGAAAATGGAAATGGAGGTATTGCGATATCCGGATTGAGCAACCTCAGTGGGCTCAGTGGAGCCTCTTCTGCGAGCGGTGATGGCAGTAGTGAGGAAGAAGGCGTTCGATTCACGACAATGACACATACCGAACTTAAAGAAGAGAACGACAAGCTGCGCAAGAAACTCAAGATCCTGAACTGCGATGTGGGTACGTTGGGCACCACTAGCTCGGTATCTGAGGACAGCGCCGCCGGTTCCAGTGGGATGAGGATCATTGCACGCAAGTCACCGGGCGAATTAATGGCGGAGAACAAAAAGCTCAAGAAGACGCTCAAGAAGGCCGTCAAGAACCATGTTGTCCGGTCTGCCGCGGCGAGAGCAACGATTAACGAAGCAGACAACGAATCGCAAAGCGAAGGTGATGGCTTTGCTCACGAGACGTATCCTGACAAGCAGGTATCCTTCAAGCTTCCCTCGCTTCGGAAGATGCCCAATGGCGATGACAGCATGGTCATCAACCACGGGAAATCGAATGATAAAGGCAACAACGACAACGTGGATGGTTTCATTGGTGACATTGAATCGGGGGCAGATCCAAAATTAGCTGTCGATGCCGCTATGGACATTGTTGCCGACGCTGCTGGTGTAGTAGAAGAGTTCGATGACGAAGATGATGACGACGACGACTATGCGTCCATGGATGTCAGCCATGGTGAGAATGCCACTGACTCTACCAAGGAGAGTTCCACCGAGGAGAAGAACGAAACCGTACCAGCCAACATCGAGGAGGTCAAGGAAGGCAAATCCATCTTTGAAGTTTTCAACACTCGTCGAAAGGACCGGGAAGCCTCCCCGCCTCCCCCTCAAAGAGCGCCATCGTCAACTGAACTCCATTTCTCGGCAACTGATCGTGCCAACATCGAGGACCCAGCATCTGTTTTGTAAGATGCATCTCTTTTCGTTTCGTGATGGCCGGGCACAAACTAGGGGCGGCCAGGGACGTTTTCAGAAGAGATCCATCGGTCAAGGGGGTCATCGTCGTAGGGGGCGAACAGATGATGATTCCATGGCCGGGCAACGTCAGTGCCGGTAGCAGGGACCACAAGTCCCCTTGTATTTCTATTCTAAATTAGAAAGTTGTATCATTTACTGTACATATTTCCAGTCGACTACTCGATCGTTTTGTTTGTGATGCGGTCGGAGGTACCGGAAGCAGCAGGGACAACCGACCACGTCCTTGAAAGCACGCTCAATGGAAAGAACGTGAAACATCCCTTGACACGTTCTGTCCCATTACGACCTCACAACAATAGTGTGGCAAAGGATGAAGGCTTTGTCGATAATACCGAGAGAATGAAGAGCCGAATATTGAGAATCGAAAAGCTAGTTTTCAAATTGAGCCACACTCCAGCAATGGTACATGTACCCGAAAAGGTCGGCGACGACGTACGGGTATGGCGGAACGAAGCGGCTGGGATCAAAGCCTATCTCAGGAACCCCCGTGCATGCACGGTACGGTATAGTTCTTATACCCGAGCTACCGGTAGTAGTAGGTCTTCAACGTACCGATACGTAACCTTGATGGGAAAAATCGTTTTGACGCCATTGCCAGACGGACGAAACCTTGATCAGCAGTGCGTCAATTGGTTGCCAATTTCATGCAGTCGAAGTGTGATGACAACATGCTACTAGTACGTAGCTAGCTGCTAGCTAGTTACTGCATTTGGCACCCAACCCATCCGGTTTGCATTTCCCCCAACAGGATGATTCGATGCCAATATTCTCTTGCAACCAGTCTCCCAGTTCTGGCGATGACAACGTCAAGTTTTTGGGTTCTAGATATCTCATTCCGGGATGCTTCTTTGCAAATTGTCGAATTCGTTGTGTCGTATCATCGTAAAACTGTCGAAAGTCTTCTGTTTGAATGGTGGCATTGACATCCTTGTTGGGAAAGAAATCGTTTCGACACGTTTGTTTCCATCGATCAAACATTTTGCCCCATTTCTTAGCATTGCCCCACTTTTTGGCACTATTGTACCACGAGTCTGTTTCTCTTCGAATGAGCAAAAAGGTAGCATTGGGATAGCTCTGGTAGAGTGGTTTCAATCCCTGCACGGCAGGAAAGAAGCATTCGGTGGGAGTGGTATACCCAAAATCGAGCCAAACATCAAAATTTCCACAGCGATGCAAGGGCAGTTGATTATTTTGTTGCTGAATGTTGTAATGCACACAAGGTCCAATATTTTTTCCCTTGGTCCACCAATGGACGGCCCGATCAGGACCGAGTCCACATTCAAAGTACTGCCAAAGCGTGGTAGTTCCGGATTTGGGTAGATTCAGAACAAAAATGGGAAATGGAACTTTCAGTTCTTGCTTTTTACTGAAAGTAGTTGGTGGGATTATCTCTCCTTCTTTTTGAATATAAGGGTCTCGTTGTTTCCATCCATTCTGTCTTTGCTGGGCCCATCTGTCTTCTTGTTCTGGTTTTGCCTTTTCCTTTGTCTTTGTCTTTGTCTTTTCTTGATTTTGCAACTTTTTGTCTTTTTGCCTATTCTTCTTTTCTCTTGCTTTTACTGATTTTTCTTTTTTTACTTGTTTATCTTGTGGTTGAACTTGTGGTTGCTTGGTCTGAACATCCCCTTGAATGATTGGCATTCCCACGGCACTAGTACTAGTAGAAGCACTAGAAGAAGAACTAGAACTTCTGATATAGAGCCCACTGGAGACTATAGCTATTATACCCAGCACTAATACTCCAGCAAGGCGAAGTAGCTGCTTGGTACTACTAGTACTAGCATTGCCATTGCTTATCTCTTTGTTGTTGTTGCTGATGCTCATCTTGCTTTTCTCTTGAATTTATAAATAAGAGTTTGCTCTTCTTTCAAGTTTCAATGGTTTGCAAGGTTTTGGCTGAGCAGAAAATCTAACGGCACCGGTCGCCATGCAGGATCTTTGTTGTCGATGTTCAAAAGATCTATGATAGTACCAGTTATGATGTCATGATTGTACCGGATTGAAGATTCAACAAATCTTGGGCTCCACGCATGACCATAATTAGAAGCCAGGTAAGCGGCTTACTACCAAGTATGCATACTTGTCGATGTAGCATTTTTGAGGAAGTCTAAGTCTCAACCCACAGAACAATAGGTGGCTTTGTTAGAGTGCTAGCTAGCTAGAACTAGAGCTTGGATGCACAAGTACTAGTAGCCAAAGCCGTAGCTTGTCACGCTAAAACCACATTGAATAGCTCATTGAATATTGCAGCCTTTCGCTACTGGCACGAAAGTTATTTCAAATACCGAAAACTGTCACAGCCAGTTGGACTCTGGCTGGCAACCCAATTGCCACAAACAAAGGAGCCGGCAACCGAAGCAGCAGCTTGGCTACCTCTTCTCTCGGCAGGGTACTAGCTAGTAGAAGATACAATTCGAGGCGGGGAGAACAGGCGAGAACAATGCAAAGGAAGTGAGCTGGTATTAGGAGCTAGTAAGAGGAGATACTAGCTAGTAGTCTAGCTAAGTGATGACAGGATACAGGATTCATACAGCTTGCGACGACAACCAGAGAGCCTACGTGCCTACCGGTACAATCTGACAATGCAGCCCGAAAAAATAACGAAGGAGCACACAGGAAGCCGGCTCCCTAAATCCTCTACTCCAGTGCATGCCTGCTGCTCGTCGGCGGCAACCGTCACCAACGACTCACCATGTCTTAGTCGATGAGCTCTTGATGAAAGAGCGGTGAAAACTTGAAAACTTGATAAAAGTTCAATCATCACGGGTTGGCAACTGTAGGTTTTCGGTAGCTATTTTGCTACAGTTAAGTTGCTGGTGGATACATACATGAAGTAAGTATCGCAACTCGCAGTATGTATCGCAACTCGCACTCTGCAATCTGGTATCCAAGTCTCAAAAAGGAGCTTCGAGAATCTGGTTGCTTGCTCACAATAGAGGACGAATCATAAAACCGACTTGCTTCTAGCTAGGACCTCAACTTGAACTCTGTAGCTACATCCCAACCAGTCTCTGCCAAGATGATCCCTACTATGATTCTTATCCCCCATGGTGCTGCCTATTCTCATGTGACTATGCATACCGGCAGGGACCACAACCATAAGCAACAGCGACCGCAACAGCCACAGCAACGGCCAGAGGATGTCTCCACTACTCGATGGCAGTGCCAAGACAAGAAGCCTCAGAGGACTTCTGTTTCTTCCCACGATGATTCCATGCATCGAGGATCAGTGCTAGTGGTACCGGTACCTGCCCTAGAAGAAAAATGCACCATGCCACTTCCCCAACATCCAATCATGGTACCATGTATCGCTGCTGGTATGGACAACAGTATGAGCGACTCCAATCCTCGCCGCCCTCACCGCAGAGGCAGCTACGCTCCCACTTCGCGATGGTCTTCGGCTGCCTAGTAACAAGCACTCCCTCATCTGCACAGCAGCCATTGTCTCAAACGCGGAAACCACGAACCTCAAACTACGATGAAACTAGTGAACAGCCATAAATCTTAGTTAGACACAAAAGGTACAAACCAAGCAGTATACATGTTGCCTTCCTCTTCCCCCTGCCTGTCAAAATACTTCAGCTTGTTGCTGGTACTGTGATACAACTCGGCGTAGGATAGGCTTGCTTAGTATGACTTTGTACCTACCGGTACAACCAAGTGCACATCCAAAGCCACCCCAGGTTTTGTTCCCATTACCCCTTCCTGCAGCAACGCAGCCTCAAGCAAGCTGTACGTTGGGGCAAGCAAGAAGCAAGAACTCCGATCGGTACAGGTAGAAGTAGCAATACTACTCTTGTGAAAAGGCTCCAAACCACCCGTTTCCATGTTGCCAAAGAGAGGTTCGGATATACTGTGCCGACTCAAAACCTCAAGCCTTGCCCCCCCCCCCCATCGAATCCTTTTCAACTCCACCCACTACACTCATGTGGCTGGATTCCTGTACGTTGCTTGGCTGCCTGCTAGTACGAAGCAAGTTCCTGTGCTTCTTGCTTGGCTCCTCTGTGTATTTGGCGCCTGCTACAGGGACAATCAAGAAGCCACTTGACTGGGCATGTTTGGCATGAACCCGCGGACAGAAGGCAAAAAAGCAATCGAAGTTTCGCCCATTCCAGGATTGCAACTTTGTCTCGTTCTGAGCTGGGCTCCAGAGGCTTGGCTTGCTGCATGGTAAATGCTCCAATGATGGGTACAATTTCCTGCTGGAAGCAGCCGCCCACAGGATTTAGCCTCTGCCAAGCTTACACATGGACGAAAAGTGCGAACGTAGAGCAACTTGGACCGGCTGTCCCTTGCCAAATCTACAAATCGGCGAGTGAAGCCAACGCTTCATCATGAACTTGGACAACGTTTCCCACCATAGTATACTTGAATCAGGGAAGTTTCTGCTTTGCTAGTCGACGTTGCATGGCTGAAACAACTACACATAAAGGACCCTAGGCCGAGCTGGCTGCTAGCTGTATGCATCAACTTCCTCCTTCCTTCCTTCCTTTCTTTCTGCCAGGCTGCATGCCAATATGGAAGTCGTCTTTTGCTCGCTCGACCCAGAGTTACTCGGAGGCCATGATGACGACGATGATGAATAACTGTTTACTTACGCAGTCATTCAAGTACGAAGTTGGGATGTACAGGGCGACCCATGGCTTGCACAGTGACGAAGCCGCAAGCGACGACATACAGGTCGTACGACGACCTAAAAGCAACTTATTGTCATCTCTTTCCCCTTGAAGTGGACTTGACGAATCGACGTTCTTCCCTCAAACCAGAGAGGACTCAGAGTCACTCCGAGCTGTGCCTTGTGCAACAGCAGCACTCCGTACTTTACCCACCGTACCGGTACTCGGTGGCCTTTGCAAGGAAAGGACTCGACTCAGCAATGACCGATTCCAGTACTTGCCGTGCGAGGAGTAACCAACGAACTTGAAGAGCTCTTGAAGTCGACCTGGAAGGGTGCCCAGTGGCGAACCAGCACAAGCGGGGGTAGTTTTACATCGCTCAGTGGTTTAGCCGTCGTTTGCCTTGAGATCGATTGAACATTGTCACTGCACTCTTGACGTGAACATCGTTCCCTTTCCCTTTGAACTTTCCTTTGTAGTTTTGGAGGTGTGTTTTGAAAAAATATTAATGACACTCCAGTCCTCAGGCCTACTCACTACTCAGTAGCGACCCAGCTTTATGAGCTCTTTATGTCAAGACATGATGTTCTTGTTGAAGCTTGGTTGCCATCCACGAGTACAACGTTCTCTGTTTGGCCAGTATCGTGGCTGGCCGCGAGCCAATTACCTATAAGGAAACATGCAAGGAAACAGCAACCGAATCCAAGGGTTTGGAGTCATGCCAGTAGCTGTAATCTTGCTCTCTGCGTGGCTTCGTACTGGGTACTGGTGAAGCTATGCAACTTGGAAGCCTAATCGTTGATTGCGATTGGAACCACTAAAAACTATGATATAACTGTTGTTGGTGTGACCAAGAATTGGATAGCAGGCTACGATGTGACGATTGGTAGAATTTGTACTGGAGTCTACTAGGTCGCCAGAAAAACCTGCCAGGACTTGAGCGGTTCAACCCAACCAAGCTGGCTTATCGTGAGACCAGGTGGATCGCTGTGGATGACAAAACTATGCATAGAGCTAGCTAGCTACCTGGTAGAAGCTGTGCTACAGTGCTACACTACTAGTGCGTGCGACCTACTGTACGATGTACCATTGTACTCCTCTACTCTGGACTCTACTACTAGCTAGCTAGCTAGCTAGCTGGCTAGACTAATAGCAAATAGCTACTGAGTACTAATTATTATTGCGTACTCATCAGGAATGATAAATCCAACTGGGACAAAAAGGTGAACTCGATGATTGACCCAGTAGCGAAGAGAAGGAGAAGGCTTCGTCAAATTCTTTGTAAGATGAACCTTCAGAGCGTAACCGGCACTGATACCCCGAAGGCGAATGAAACAGCCAAAAGTCACAAAGTCATCGTAAGTGACAAAGGACAAAGGCCAAAGAGCTCATCAAGTAAGCTGAAGTACGTAGATCTAGCAGTATCTAGCTATGGTACCTGGTACGTCACATGCTCAGCAACGACCTGGTTGCCAGTGATGACCTTGCAATAAACAGAGAAAGAAGGCTACCTGGTATGTACTCGAGTATCTGGATATTAGTGTTACACTCTCCATGGAAACCGGTACTGCAGATCACGCATGATGAACTGTTCTCTTTCTATTCTGGAGCCTATTCCTGTACCAGCTACTGTACTAGTAATAGAATTGGGTCACTTGCAAAGGAGAAGTTCAGTACATTCGTGGGAGCTCTCGTGGCACTGAGCCAACGACGCGCTGTTCTGATGATGCGCTGATGAAGCGCTGGCATGATGGCAGCCGCTCAGTGGGATGAGCTGTCGAGCTGCTGTCGGCAGTGATGAGTTTTGAGTTTCTTTCCTTTTTGAAGTTGGAGGGTAAAAAAGCCTAGACTGTGTGGTTTTGTGTAGGTATGAACTATTGAAGTTGGCATACAGTGTTCACCAATCAAGCAATGTTCGAAGTGAAGATTCGGATTCGATCCCAAGGCATCATCAGATCCTGCTGGGGCTGCCTTTGTGCAGGTCTCACAATTTCGATTCGAGGAAAACATCAAACGCAACGATACCTTAGCTAGCTAGCACCATGATCCCCACCATGATTCTCATCCCCTGCGACGCAGCTTCTTCTCATGTGACAACTGTCAAGAGCCACCGCCAACAGCATTATGAAAGCCGCTACGAGGAGCCCCAAAGAACGAAGGCAACGTTGGCACTTCCTGGACCTCCCATTATGGAACCCAAGTTGGCACAATCCAAGCGACGAGGAAGCAACGACTTTTTGCCGCGCTGCCCAAGTCGTCAGGTCAGCCAACTCCCTTCACGATGGGCTTCTGAACAATAACTTTCTTTCTCGAAGCAAGAGAAAGCAAGAGGCATCTCCCTCCTTTATCATTACCTTCTGTACACTACTCAATCATAACCCAAACCAATTTAGAATGCAACTTTACACTCAATCAAGCAATCTCTACTACCTAGACGTTAGACTAGCTAGTTCCTCGTTTCTTAGCTTTACCAAAAATTTCCAATACTAGGGCTAACTGCACAAAGCTGAATGGTCGGCCCTGTGGCTGGCTCCATTCTGCCTTTACGCCGATGGCTGCCAGCCAACCGGAATCGAATCCCAAAAGACTGCCACTCCAAGATCGGGGGGGGGGGGCTGCCGAGCAAGCCCATGGACGAGGAAGGCAACTCCTAAAAACCAAAAACCAGGCCAACCTGCTGTAGCTGCGCGGTACCGTAGCTGCACCTGAAGACGAAGCGACCCAATACACAATACACTGCCACTGAACATCTATCTACAATAAGAAGCAACCTATAACATCAATAACAGTATTGAAAGCAAGAACAGCATGATCTGATTACTGCAGATGCCAAGATCATGGCTGATACCGTTCTACCAAGAAACTTTAATCTCTAGAGGCCTATACAAGAGTCGAGGCCCTCCTCGCCCAAGATCGTGGCTAGTTCAGTAGGGAATCGAATCGATCGCTGATCCATGAAGGCGTTGTACTGTACAAACAGGCCATCATAAACTTCGATTCTCTTGCTACAAGATGTCATGTAGCTGGAGGGAATGCCCCAGGTCGTAGTTGCACAAGGGGGAGAAAAAGCACCAGCCATCAAGACATACACCAAAACTGAAGCTACACTGCTGGCAGATACTGCTTCTTTGGTGTGGGGAGTATGAAAGACGACGGTCAAGTACTGTTGGCAGGCACTGGCTTCTCTACGGATATGTCCGAGGTCATACTTGGTCAAAGAGGGCATCAGAAATAAAGACTAGCTAGACTGCTAACATTGAAAACGAGATGCTAGCTAGTACCGGTACATGTAGTTGATAGCCGAGGCTCTAGCTAGCTGCGCGGCTATCAGCACTCTCTGCTCTGTGGTGAAGACGGAGCGCTGCTGAGTGAGGACTGCTATCCTATCCACCCTGTCCCCGACTTTCTTGATGGAAGCATTCGTTTCTTCAGGCAGGATCGGAGAGATCTGTCTGCCAGTATCCGAATGTCCGAAAATAATAATAGTGTCTCAGATCTCAGATCTTTGGAACGACTCGACTCCCGGACCTTGAAGTTTGGAAGGTAAAAGCCTAGACTGTGCTGTTTGAAGTACAACCGTGAACATGGTTGAACTAAGAGAAAGGCCCCTTGTTCTTTGGTGTTTCTTATCCACCTGTCCAGGTGTTTCAGTGGTTCAAAACATGTTCGCATCAGCCTCGCAATCAATCCCGTGGGTCGCCTTTCTTCGTTTGAGTGGCGAAAATAGTATTGGTCGAACTTTGGTAGTCAAAACAGTGGGTGACTACCAGCGGGCAGCAGATGATGATAATGATGATGATGAGGGAGACCAAGAAAATATGTTCCAGGTTAGCTCACAATTTTTTGCTCTCAGAGACAAAAACAACAGCAACAAACCAACATCCCTAGCTAGCTAGCTACTACTACTACTAGTAACAAGATGATCCCCACAATGATTCTCATCCCCTGCGATTCCTGCTCTTCGCATGTGACCACACTCAAAAGCCAACAGTGCAACCAGCAACCAGAAGACTGCCGCAATGCTCGGTGGGAATGCCAAGACACAACCGAGAATGTGCCTGCTTGCCCCATGCGCAGAGGCTCTATGCTTCCTCCCATGAAAAAGCCCACCATGGAGGCTCCATTGTCACTCCCCGGACCTCCCATTACGGAATTGGTGCGATCCTCCAGTACCGGAAGCTACGACTCTTTGCCTCGCCGCCCCCTTCGCCAAGGCAGCTACCGTTCCAAGTCGCGATGGTCTTCGGCTATCTAGTCTAATGCATCAAAGATGCAAGCAAGAATGGCTATGTGAAGCTATATGTAAATACACTACCTCCAAATCAAATCAAATCAAATCATAACTTAGAACAACCAATTAGAATTCAATCATTCAATAGCTATCAGTCATCAGTCTACTAGCTAGCTATCTTGGCTTTTAAAAGTCATCTTGTATCTTGTAGTAGTTCAGTTGACTGCCTCGAATCGAATCGGCCCAGGACTGCGCAAGTGCTTCTAAAGGAAGAGTGGCAGCAAGCTTGGCTGCTCGTCAGAGCTCAGCATCAATACGGTAGTCTACCGTAGAATGTACTAGTATTCCACCAAGCCAATCAGTCGCCCTACTACGGCACTGTCCGCTCTATCTTTTAGCCAGGTGAATGAATGGATGGATAGAAAGGCTCCAGCAAGTTTTTGTTTCAAAAGGAATTGCGGTCGGCAGACAGCCCCACCCTCCGTAAGCTCTCGCTTCTATCCGCTCAGCAGCTTTATCCAAGACTACAACGAGCAGTCCAGGTCCAACAATCACTACCAGGTACAACTACTAGTACCCCTCGATGCATGGCTGAGGGCTCTTTAGTTGGAGTACGGTACTGTACTGGTAGCAACCGAGAAACTATTAATAAGTCTCTTTGCAACAAGTACAGTACTAGTACATTTTTGGAAGGAGCGAGCCATAGCAATAGTACTACACCTGTCCCCTTGGACCCGAAATCCTGCTTACAAAGCTAAAGAATCGTCCTCCAGCCGAGAAAACCCAAAGACTGCTCATCCGGTCCAGCTACCAATGGCTATCAATGGCTACCAATGGCTACCAATGGCAAGCTTACTTGGCTGGAGGCGGACGTGGTTGTGGTTGTGGACTAGCTATAGCATACATGCAGTATGGATCAGACTGACGAGGGGATGAAGTACAAGTAGATGAAGTAAAGGTATTGGTTATTAGTGTTACAGATTCCATCTTTGGTCTTTGGATGATAATGATGAAAGTTGCTTGGAGGGAGGATAGGAGAGATGGAGCAATAGATTTAGTTAGATGCGAGGGCGTGTGGTTCGTGCCCGGAGCGCTTGGAACCATGCCAATGGGCGCTTGCCCTGGCTACTGCTGCGTGTGGTGCTACTAGTAAAGCTGGTAAGGATGGCAGTATGGCTCTTGTCTTGTGGTTGCTGTTGTTTGCGCGCTGCTTCGGCATCTTTGACCCCCATTTTGCGAGCTTTGACTCGATCGGCTTTGGAGTGCGCTTTGGCAACGTCACGCAAGTCTTCTAGATCGCAGTCTCCAAACTCGACTACTTGTGATCGGTATTCCTTAACCACGGCGCGGGTGTGCTTGAGAGCCTTTTCTTCGCGGCTGTATCCCTTTTGGTAGTTCTCCAGACCTCGCCAGGAGAGTTCAGACTCTTCTAGTTGTTTCTTGGGGCAAAGCTTGGCGCGAGTGATCTCTTGGCTGACTTTGATCTGAAGCTGTCGGCCGTTGTACCAAACTGCGGACTTGCAATCACTTGGAACGGATTCCACTGTGTGAGTGGTGGATTCTCCAAAGCTTACTTGCTTGCCAGCAGGATTACTGGAAGAGCTCATGCTTTTGTTGCTGGTGGGGGCTACTCGTACCATCTTGTTGGATTGTTGCTTGTTTGCCTCTGATCAGAATTGAAATTGTGAGATTACTTCTTCTCAACCTCATAGATTTCCTGCTTCACAACAAAGAGTACCTCGGTACCGATTCTCAAGGCCTGCTACTATGGGAAGCTAGGCGGCAACATTAATCATGTCAAATAAAGTGCATAGGGCACTTGAGGATGCGTAAACCGCTTTTGGCGGCAAGGACCTAACCAATGCGGCCCCGATAACAGATGCGTTCGCACGTTCAATAAATCATTGTTTTCCATCTTTTCGTCGTTGTGCACGATAGGCTCTACTGAATCACTATAGATGATCGGGGTTTCGTGAGAATCTTGGCAAAGGATCGTGCCAACAGTGAATGCAAAATCAACTCCCACAGCTTCCCTGCACAGCTCCCAATATTTCAAAGCTGCACGGAGCCACACCAATCACAGTATTGGTAGCATCCAAACATGATGGTCGTAAGATCCAATTACATGTACCACGCTAAAGCATCCCAAAGCACTTTCGTCATCTGGAAGACAGCTTTGGATACCAGGTAGATGCGGTAATAAATAATCTTGATTAAAATATGCAGAGTAAACGTTATCCTTAACCCTATTTTTACCGCATCTACCCTTCTGGTACGAAACTTAACAGACACGGTCGTCCATACCCGTACCTACGAACAGTCCCACAGTTTCAGTCCCGGAGCACTAATGAGCGCTCATTAGTGCTCCATGGCGCACTAATGAGCGCTCGGAGCACTAATGAGCGCTCATTAGTGCTCCGAGCGCTCATTAGTGCTCCGGGACTAAACATCAACACCGTACCTGGTACCTGTACCAGTACTTCTGGCTTACTGTCCTAACCTCTACCTTACTGCAACGTATCTTGCCGTTTGAAATCGTTGTCGGAGAAACGACGACTTTCCAACAGACAACCAATGGTTTCTTCGTTTGATTTCGAGTTGGTCTTGTCAAAGCGCTTCGCTGAACGAAACAAGTCGCTTTTGCAACGACAGTCTAGACGAGGTTTCCTCTCATCTCATCTCATCTCACAGGAAGTAGAGCAAAAGGTCTTGGTCTGGATCCGAGGTACTGTAGCCCATTACGGTTTTGCGAACAGGTCATGCTGAGTAGCTCTCTTCTCTTCCCTCTGCTATCTCAGCCAGTGCTCGCTCTTGGACCGTTGGTTCGTTGGTTTCTTCCTTTCTTTGTCGGGTGAAAGGTGTGTTCAGTTCCGAAATAGCCGATTGAGGTTTCGCGAACTGTTCATGCCGAGTGGCATGGGTTGGCTGCATGGTGCGTCCTCGTGCAAGGTATCGTTGGCTTTTCTGTCTTTCAGCGCTTAATCGTTGCAAGCAATCTGTGGCGCCTCAAACCCTTGTCTCTTGCTCGTAGGGTATGTTGGCCGTTTTGACGATGGCCGTTGACAACGCGTTCGAGTGACAGTCCTATCATCCACAAAAGGTCAGTTCACATTCGTATCTTCGACTCTCGCCAATGGTGCCATTTTCGGTGCGCCTCCTTCGGGGGCCTAGTGGGAGAGGCAAATGGGCGGCCATTTCACGAGTCCGTTCTGTTGCCTCTCTGCCGGAAATGGTACCCAACAGTCTTTCACTTCTTCGTATGATACTAAATTGATCTTCTAACCTTCCTGCTTTCTTGTTCTCCTTTTGTGATTGACAATGGTGGGCTGTTCGTCGTTCGAGCTCGAGTCTCAAAGCGCTGGCGATTGAATCATTCGATTCGGACAGATTCGAAAACGGTTGCTTTCCTCAACAACGATCTGCTCAATGTTGGTCGGCAATGGCCGTTTGTGGGTTGGTTTGTCCTCTATCGTTGCCGTTCGTGTTCCACTCTCCAGTTGAGAGCTAGTGTAAAAGACATCAGCCACATGGCTCTAGCTAGATGTAGTATCGCTGGTTGCATTTCCCTCGTAGCTACTTCTATAAAGACTTTCGATGCGAAGAGAGACCTCAGATCCGCCGGACACTCAAATGCAACGAGAGCGAACACATCGGTCCTGTTAGACCGGAATTAAGGTAGCTCAAGCAAACTGACCACTTCCAGCTTGTTTTCCGTCTTCTTCACGCGCTTTCAGCCACCGTGCAAGCTAGCGCTCGGTATTATTTCTTGTCTTTGGGCTTTTCGGACTCCCGCAATCGTTTCCGAAGGTTCCCCATCTCGGCCTCTTTGCTCCACATGAACCTCCGAGCCTCTTTGAATTGATGCGATACATCCTCGATCTTTCTCTCCAATTGGCTCAGGTTCAGTCTCTCCCGTCGTCTTTGTTCGTCTTGTTCCACCTGAGCTTGGATGGCCCGGTGCTTACGATCTCGATAGTCCTTGTCCATAAAGTAAATGGGAAACGGCGGTAGCACTCCCTCCACACCTCCTAGTTCCCGTGCAAACATTTGGTGGTCCTCTTTTTGGTCGTCATCGGGGGCATCCGTTTGGTTTCGGACACACCGGACCATGAGTCTCAAATCAGCCGTGTGCAGATCCTCTAGTGGAGCCGTCATGGCGTCGGCACGAGGATGTCCAAACGTCAAATACTTGTTTCGTGTCACTTCAAAGTCGGCAAAGAAATTGTGCAAGTGAAACGCCGAGTAGCGTGTGTGATTAGGAGCGTTCATTTCATACATGCGTCCCCCACATGTCATGCGAAAGTCCGCGGCGTTGTACAAGGGAAATCGATCGCCCTGGAGGACCCTGTCGTCAAAATCCTCTTGGTTGCAACCACTAGCGTATCCCAGAGCCCGCCAGTAGCCATTGACCCGGGGGGCAATGGGATTGCGCGTCTCATTGCCAATCCCCTCAATGCAGGCACCAATGACCATGTCGGGATGAAACCAAGCTCGATCCTTGACGACGCACTCGGGCGATGTTTCAAAGACACGGGTGAATCCACTCATTTTGGTCTGTCGATTGTCGCAATGATGGCTCTTGTAGTCCAATGGTTTGACGTACGGACACTGTTGCACTGCGCGCAAAAAGTCTCGACTAAACGTCTCGTCGACATCTCCCAAGTATCCAATATCGTTGGGTGTCATGCCCATTTCTTTCCATCCGTGGAGAATTTCTTGTCGTTGGGCGTGCTCTCGTTCCAAATGCAGCAATTTGGAATCTTCATTGACGTATTGGCGAATCTGTAACTGGGATGTTCCAAAGAGCGCCTTTAACTTGTCGGCATGAGCATGGTCTCGTAGAAAGGGTCTTTGTGTGAATGTTTGTGTGCGATTGGATTCCACAAAGACGACTCCAGCAAAGACCTGATAGGCTTCGGTGGCTACGATATCTAGTAGTTCCCAGTTTTCATCGGCAATGAGACTGCCATAAAAGATTCTTCGTTGAGCTGCTGGTTGAGTGACGTTGGTATGGTTGTGATTGTAACTTTGGTTGTGCTTTTGAGTTGTGGAGGGTGGATGCATGGAAAAGCCATATCGCTGACAGCGTTCTTCCAAGTTGGCGTGGTCAATCTTATCTTGAAAGGCCTGGAAGAAGGACTGAGGTTTATGAGAGAGAATACCTCGAGCAATGCCACCGTCGTCTTCATCCTCTTGCTGTTTAGTGCTGGTGGAAGTTGAGGATGGACCTAGAACTCGTCCTGTCCAAGAAGCGGGTGGTTCCGTTGGCTGCTGCACATTATGAGTAGTAGTGGCATTGTGTTTGTTGTCTCGTCTTGTATGATCTGTGGCCAGAGCTCGTGTCACTGTGGACGAGGCTGTGTTCCGAAAGACATAGGTCTGGTGGCAAGCAAGGAGAAAGAGTGCGACAGTGCAACGCGCCATGGTCCTTTTGGATTGTTTGGTGGTAGTCATGATGATATTTAGCATGCTATATTAGTTTGCATGGACGGTTCGTTGGAAGCTTGCTATGCTAGCAATGCTGCTGAAAATAGAAGGTCGGATGAGAAGAAACTTTTGTGAGAATTTGGTTTCAGGTTTTGTTTGGAAGGGGCTTTGCAGGACTCGACTCGATGCCTGTCTGCATCCAAGCATGTCAGACAGCATGTAGACAGCTCGCTTCATGATTACTAGCTAGAGTCTAGTACTTGTTTAGTAGATACACTATGTACGCTTTGTCCCACTCTTGCAACGACACAAGGATCGTATCTGAGAGCTGAGTCTAGCTATCATAGGCATGGTGGTCGCGTTGTCACTTGGTTTGGTTGTCGTGGTTGCGTAGCGTGGATCCTTGCTTGGTTGGGTCGTCATGCTTGCTCCAGTCCCACCTCTGGTTCCAGTATTTGAAAGGGTTAAGGCTTTGATGTTCTGGTTCGACGTCATAAGATGACGTGTCACCTTCGGGTTCTGTTTGAAATGACTGGTTGTTCTTTTCTCGCGATCTTTTGGATCTTTTGTGTGGGTACACTGTATCGTGGGGAAGTCTACAGCAGTCTAGAGCCACCTGTTGCCTGTCACTGACGACAGCTGTTCTACAGGTAGGTGCGGTAACATTTTGTTTTGATACAATGATTTGGAGTTAAATACAGTCTTAACTCTAACATTACCTAGACTACCAATTTGGTTCTGTCTTCACCGTGGCGGCAGCTGGATGAGAATTGTTTTTGGGAGAAAGACACCATCATCATCTCATCATCGATCTCATAGTTTCCCACCTGCATTGACACACAAGAAGCTACTACCAATACTACCATTACTACTATTATAATAAGACATCTCTTGCTGCCACCATGATGATTCGATTTGTGTGCTTGTTGAGTTTGGCGGAAGCTTTTACTACGCAGTATGCTACCCCTGCTACCCACGCCATGAAGACCATTAAGCCCATTAAGACTACCCAGCTGTGGATGAGTACCACTGAGGATTTTTCTACGTCTACTTCTACTACTGATTCTACTACGAGCAATTTGAATGAAGACAAGTTTCTGTCGGACTTGAATACTATGGAAATGGAATTGCCGGGCATGTTGTCGTCGACGGCCCAAGACGATACCAGCCGTGATATCCAAGGCGAATCGATTTGGGATCGAGCCACTCTGCGTCTGAATGCCTTGGCCACCAAAGGAAGAGCTTTGCAGCAAAATTACGCCATTGAAATTTCGGAGCTCCAGCAAAAGACGCCTTGGCAAGACTTTCCCGAACGTGTCCCACTTTCCAATGCCGCTGTATGGAGAGAAGAAGGACAAGTTCCTGTAGAAGCCACTACTGGTGCTACCACAACCCAAGTTACTACCACTTCCGAGTCATCCACCGAAGGATCCGCTGGATGGGGTTTGGCCATGGTCGTGGGAGCTGCTGCTGCTTTTGCCGTGGTGCAGCCGGACACTGTCACCTCTCTATTGAATCAAGTCAATCTAGATGTGGATGTTGCCAGTCTCACTGCTGGAGTTTCCTCTGCTATTGAAGAAGCACAGCAAGCCATTCAGAATATTGATCTCAGTGTGGACATTGATATGGACATTGACATGAGTGCTCCCTTGCAAGCGGTTCAGACACAAGTTGAGGCCATACAGGTCGGTCTCGCAGCTCAAACGGATGCCATCAAGGTAAGCATTCAATACAAACAAGATCACTATTGATCAGTAGAGAAGAAAAAGGATGGATCTAACGTTATTTCTTGTGTGATTATTTTCGCTTTTCACAGGACGTCGTCGGTGAATATCCCACCATGGTCATGGCACAGTGGCAAGAATTTACTCAAAACTTGCAACAAGCCACGGCAACCGGTGTCGATGGAATCAAGGCCTTTCAAGAAACCGCCACTACCCAATTTGATTTGGCCGATTTGGAATTCCCAAGTCAGTAAAGTGGCTTCACTGGTGGAACGGATGGAATGGTATGGTATGGAGGATGATGACGATGACGATGACGACAACAAGAAAAAACCAAAGGAAATGACTGCTGGAAAAGTGAATGATATCCCGCTGGGACAATTGCGGAAAGATGCCACTACCACCATGGTCTTATACGAACGTGTGTTGGTGCGTGAGCACGGAAATAAAAAGGAACACGAAGTCTCCTGATGGGATTCATTCTGTGGCAGGCTCTTTGGTCTATCTGTCTAACTACACAACAAACTATACATATACTTTTCATATCGTGCTCTGTACAAAAGCACAACAAACACAGCTGTAGAACTACAAAACAAAAATACTAAAAGGAAAAAGTTATCAGCAAAAGGAACCACAACGTGAAGATATAATGTAGGCGTCGCGCTGGCGAGTAGGTAGAGGTGTCGGAAATGCACACAAGCTGACTATCGCACGTCCATGTACCGGTACGATACGATACGATAGGCATTTGTTCGAAGAGTATGTTTCGAGGAACCTTCAAGACACGGTTCTTCTCTCCAAGCTCAGTCAGCAAAAGCAGACGCTGCCCATCAACGGACCAATGCTCGTGTCAACCACAAACTCTCCTCAACTCAAATTTCTCCCGTTGCGGTATCTTTGAGTTCGTCTCTGTTTGCAGGGTTCTAGCTTTTGTTACGTGCGTCATTGTCTAGCGTTTTGTATTCTTTTTTGAAATCTAGTCTCTAGTTTAGTTGATCATCCGTACAGGGAAAAGTGTTGATTGCAATTTTAAAACTCACACCATTAGATACATGTCTCATTCCAAGTCGAATTGAAAAGTGACTACACCATCCATCACAAATGAGCTCAGAGGTCCACGAAAGACGGATACTGGAACACGATGTCCACGTCCGGAGGCTGGGTCCACAGAAGTGACATCATCCACAGTCAGCATGAAATAGTCATGTCCATCCTCATTATTGAGAATGGTATCCGTGGAGAGTCCAGGCATGGTGACTTGCATGGGGCCGGCATAGGCGCCATCCACTTGAATGGAAACGTCTACCGAGTGGGGCACCATGCCGGCAACTTGGAATCGGCAGCCTGTTTGTGTTTCCAGTAGTTGAAAGGAATACTTGTCGGCGATGCGGTCAAATGTGCTGAGTTCAAAAAGGAGGGATCGAGGCTGCTGATCATTCTTAATGGGGCATGTTGTTGCCCCCATTGGATCACGGACGTTGACAACCAGAGGATACAGGGATTCAGGACTGCCAATGAATTCTTGAGTTTGAGCAAGAGCAGATGTGCCAAAGAAGTTGGAGAGTGCAAGGAAACTGATGAGAAGAGTGGCGAAAACCTTCATTGTTGTGGTGGATGATGTATAAATTGTTAGGTGAGTTTGCTTGTTTGGGTTTTGGATGCTTTTGTGTTGTCGTTTGCTTGCTTTGTGTTTTTGTGAGACAACTTGGAACGGTGGAAACAAGTCGCAAGGTTGAAGGAGGTTCATTCCTGCACCTGTACCGTACGACGATGCCGCCCCAACGGTTTGTTGAACTTTTGATTCCTGCATTCCCACAACTTGAAGTGGGAATGGAGCAGTCACAGTAGCCGCGGATAAACCGTGCTCGAGTAGGTACCAGGTACTCGAGTACGTACCGTACCGCTGCTTCGTCGCACTCACAACAACATACCGGTACATGCCATGGAAGTTGCTTTTAGTGCTTCTAAAGTTAGTTAGTTAGTTAGTTAGTTGGCATGGTTTGCTCACTAGGGAGTGAGGCTAAGCAGACAGGTTCCACTAACAAAAACCACGCAGCCTGACAGATGGGCATCGCAACATCGAGTCATCAGAGGACTGTCTACTGATGCGATGCTTGTCAGACTACCAAATGTAGCATTGGGCAAGTAAGTGGTCTCATGCAGCCCTCGTTTTTCTTTTAAATTAGCTCTATTCATCCTAACTTCAGAAACTCGGAGCATGATGATGCTGCCACTTCACTGGCAGTGCAGGATGTTGACTCAACATGCAACGTCAACGTGTTGCTTCAGCTGCCAGGTAAAGCCTTACCGCGCACCCACGGTCACTTTCTCTTCTCCTGCCGTATTCAACGAGTTGCCGTTTCTGCCGACTGGCTTCTTTCTCATTCATACCGATACTGAAGCGGACGGCCCAAAGGTTGCCGATGTACCTTATTGAGGGTGCGCCGCAAAACGGATGGAAAGGTTTCAAAGGCTGAGTTACGATAATTAGAGCTTACGATGGGATCGGCATGAGTGCAGGCTACAAAGATACTTAGGTTGATTGGGAGTTAAGTATGCCACACCGGCACATCCTCTCAACGACAGGCAGGCAGTTGAATTCTAATCACCGAATTCAACCTCCTGGATGATCATATTCCAATGGCAAGACCACCTTTTTCGATTCTGCTGGTGATTGTTGTTGTTGGTATACAAGCCGCTAGCCATGAGACTGTTCCGATGTATAGGTGGCGGTACTAGTAGTAGCAAGAATGAGAGGGTGTGTTTTGTGCTGCTGTGGTTGAATGTGTTAATTTTTGTGGGTATCCACGTGCCCATGCTTGTGTGCTACTGGTCCCCCAAGATAGTGGAATTCTGGGAGCACTATCGAGAACAACGGCAAGATAGGTTGATGCTGCTGACGGCAGGAACAGAAACAGAAGACAAAGAAGATCTGGCTGAGGAATCTGCGTTCAATCCAATGAAGAGTCCAGAAGCAGCTCCGTTGTCTCCTACACCCAGCGATACCTGCCCTGATCCACGCTTCACTGGCGGTTTCATCTTTGAGTCCTTGGAACCCAGGCAACAAGCACAGAAACCAGGAGGCAATCCAGCTTCCCCATCTGAACTACCTATAGGCCCTCAGTCGGATCCACTAGACTCAGACATAGACTTATCTAACCTGAGCCTTGTTCCCGTGGGTCCTCCGCGACCCTCCGACTCAAGAATCATGGCAGAGTTCCTGGCAGCGGCTGTGCTGATGGTCTTGGTGTGGTTCTCTGTGTGCTATAGGCAGTTGCAGCATAGCAGTAGGAAACAAGAGACGGAACCAATTAGTCAGGAAGCACAAAGAGAGAAAAGACCAGAAACGGCAGCACTGCCTGAACCTGAACTTGAACAGATGGAGCGCAGACCAACGACTTGTAGAGTCAAATCCATGATGACGGGCGTGGATGTGGTGGTTCAGCAGGATGACGAGTCTCAGCCAGGTGCCATCGTCGAAGTAGAACTTTCCAGGCAACTTTGTCGATCCAACAGCCATAAATCGACCGTCAGCGTTCGCAGTGCACGCAGCACACGCAGTGTTCGTACCACTCCCAGTGAAGACAAAGTCTTGGAGTCCTGCAATCACGTATTTGAGGATGAGGAACACAATCATGCCATTTATCAACTTACCACTACTGCACCGGTTGAACAGCGGAATCCACAAGACGAAGACACTGCTAGTAGTAGTACGGGTAGAAGGACAGAACGTGAAGGCAACCAACCAAACAAGACAAAGATGTGCCACCGTTGCAAAACCACTCTGGATGCTAGTTGGAGATTCTGTTGTTCTTGTGGTGCCACAGTCAGTATACTGGCATCCACTCCCATACAGTTGCACACAAGTAGTTTCCGGACGGCCGTGGAGGACGACGACCTGGAAATTGTCAGGTCGCGGTCCGAAGAATGCACGGCTTCCACCACCGAACACGTACTTAAGAGAACCAACTCTACTGGAAGCATGTCCTATTTGACAGCCAGGAGTGTTCAGTCGCGAGCTAAAGAAGCAGAAGAGAACAGTCATACTAATGCCCGAGAAGCGATCGAGCCACAGGACGAGACAGTTCAAGCAGACCACCCCAAGAAACCAACGACGACGTCACTGGAGAAACTGGCAAGGAATAAAGCTTCAGGGCAACAGGAGGATGAGGAATTGATCCACAAGGATGATTACCCTGCTCCTTTCTGTTTGTCGGATGATGTCACGAGCAACATTAGCTTGTTTGACCAGATACCACAGTACCCAAGTGCCGTCACGATTACGGATCCAGTCGCTGTTGCTGCCATTCTTGGTGGTGGCGCCGTTGCCGTTCAAGAATCGTCCATGATGGATCCTCTCAACATCAAGTTCCGAAGAACAGACTCGGTTTGCATCGGGTCGAGACTCTGGCCTCTCGCCCATTTACAGACAAGATATCCACCCAAATGGGGACATCCCAACAAAGAGGTAATTGCACAAGTCTCGTGGTCGTCGTCGGCAACGCCCAAACCAGAAGTAGTGACTACATCAAGTTCTTTGGAGGAGTGGATTCGTGCCTCTCGTTGGTCCAGGCCCTCGGCGTTACCCAAAAGAGTCAAACGAGCCAAGGTCTACGTCGAATCGAGCAATTTCAGCTACGACACAAGCGGAACCAAGCGAGATCACAGGACGACACATTGGCATTTGAACTTTGCTGGTGATCGGCTTTTTCGTGCTGGAGAAGGAACGACTTTTGAAGAAGAAGAATTGCAAGTCCTGGAACATCCCTGTCTGGCATCCCTGGCAATAGCCATTCAAGATGCCAGGGTACATCGTGTGGAAGGACTGTCGACGCTGACTCACGAACCAGAAGTCGGACCGACGCCCATCTTGATCAAGGGAGCCCAACGAACGTGCCATATCAATACTCGAAGGTTGGACCCAGAGTTTTTGGATGGCGCTGCTCCAGAAGAAGTTCGAGAGGCGACGGAAGCCTTGCAGATTCCAGTCACTATCAACATTGCGGCTTTGCCAGCCATCCCACGCGGCGAGGGACGCTATACTGTCAGCCAAATCCGAAGACTCTTCATCTACGCCTACACGGGCTTTCGGGCCGTGGTACTCGAGAGCGGCGGTCGCAAACCCGTCCTGCACACAGGATTCTGGGGCTGTGACGACCTGCAAGGAGGAAACAAGGGGCTGACATCAGCCATTCAAATTCTGGCGGCTGGAACTGCCGGTATCAAGTACATTCATTTCAAACCGGGCGACAATTCGGCCTTTGATCGCAGTGCCATGTGGCATGGAATCAATGTGGCCAATGCGCTTCATGGACAGACATTTGATTCCGTGGTGAAGCTGCTAGTGTCCTCAGGCTACTCGTGGAGTGATCAAGACCGCTCGCATCTGCCGTATCAACCGCCTCCGGCCAGTATCTGGACAAACTAGGCTTCAAATAATGGAACGAATGAAGAAAGAAGGAGCGTGCATGCCCTATAGGGCGTGCTTCGAGTCTCGGAGGAGGAATTTGGTACCTGACTGATCCATTTTGCCCATTTGGAATAGGCAAATGAGAAAGCCAATCCAAGTAATCGATGAGTCGAGTTGGAGGACGCATATGATTGACAAGTTACAGGAACTCGCAATGGTGACCCATAGGTTGTTGTACATGTAGCTAGTAATCCTTAGAAATAACTAACTGTTTGCATTTGATTGAGCTAGCTAGCTAGCTAGCTAGAGGGGTTGACGGTGCACAGAGCTGTCCTGCCCTTATGGGTGGGAGTGTGGCTGTGGGTGCCACACTGGCACTGCAGAAAGCAGAAAGTGACTCTGTCCAACTGAGCACGTAACTTTACTTGGATATTCCAATTCTATGGCAAGGCAACCCCATCAGCTGTGTCAAAACCTTCCGGACCCAACACTGCCAACTCTGCAACAAGGAAAGACTTGAAATACTTCGACGTTCTCGAGAATCACCAGAAACAATTAATTATCAACACACGCAACGAAATCTACGGCACCTGCCGACACAATCCAAAGTTTCACAAGTACATATAATTTAGCCCAGCACTGATGAGTCTCACAGAGGAGATGAAAGAGTCATGCCAAAACCAAAAAGTAACCACAGAGGCCAAAGCCTGTGTTTTGGTGGTTGGTGACCTACCTGTTTCAGTAAAATTTACTTAATCCAGTCACTCTTTGCTAAAATCGTATGATATTCTGCCCATTTACCGGGGACTTCAGCTCTGCTGGACAGCTTCATGCGGCTCAGAGGGCTTTCAAGCATGGCATCCAATACCTATCACTTAGCCGGTGTGCCCTCAAGGTAATCATCCTCCTCGGGTAGCATTTGGTCCTGCTGGGAATCGCCACACTGAATCGTAACATATCGTAAGCCCAGTCGCGAATTTGAAGGACTGGGACCCCCCGACTTAACGCAAAGAGTACACGACATTGGCTTTGACCTGGCCTATTCAGCACTCACAAAATGCTGGCCAATTGCAACAACCACTTACCGGCACAACTGAATAGAGATCAAACACACCTGCTCACGACTGGTGTTACTGGAAACCCCACAAAAAATGAACCCAACAATGCCGACAACCAATGGTGAAATCAAAGATGGCGATGAGGAAAAGAAGAAGTCAGGAGGGGATAGAGATAAGAAGACAACTGCAGGGAACGAATACCCACTGACGGGAATCAAACGACCGGGAGAGCATGACGTCCTTCAGGGCAGGGGAGGATTGGCCAACAACTTTTGCGGGTGAGAATGGCGTTCTGTGTTACCATCGTTACTTTTAAATTGATTCCGATTACTTATTACTCTTGGTCATGTCTCTTTTGACTGACTTGCAGGAACATACTCTATCGAGCCACAGTAGAATCCAGAAAGGCCGAGTACGTGCAAAGCCAGCGGTCCAACAAAACTGCCTTGTCTTGGCACTTGGTGAGGTGGTGGCGGTCCTTGGACCCTCCAGGACGGTTCCTGAAGCAAGACGACGCGGGACTCTGGCATGATATTGGTGATAAGAAAGCACGGCGCAAGACTAGCCAATTGTTCCGTGAAGATGCAAAGGCCGTTAGAGCTCAGATTGGGTGCAATGCTGAGCACCAGGGGGATGGGGCAGATGATGCCTCCGAAGGCACAGAGGATACCACGGCTACAAATAATCCTCACCCGGAATTGGAACTCGCCAAACCAACGGTAAAACCCACGAGCACCAGTGAACACCACAGCCGTATCAGCAGCAACAAGCCATCGCCTCAGCAAACCAAGGGAAAAGGTCTGCCAGTCCGAAAGAACTCTACCTCCAAAAAGCAGTACCAAAAGGTGGCATACAAACCAAAGGGACACGTCAAGCCAGCACCTCGGTACGCGGCAACTGCAGCAGCACGCAAAGACACAACAACCCACCTGCCAGAGCAAACCCCAGAAACGCTGGCGGCCAACATCACGGGCGGTATAGAAACCACACAGATGCCGTTGTTGGGTGAGTTCGACTTTCCAAAAGAGGAGGAGGACGGTGAGCGCAAGCCACCTGCGCTGGCGGTGGAATCTGAAGACTCCAAGCAAGAGTAAGCAGCTGTGGATTCGTCGGTTGTGGCACAAAGTTTGTAAGGAGGACTGTATCCTCACCTCTTTCTCTCCCTTCGCGACCTCACAGACCATGGGCAAGCCCCTTAGATAGGCTTCTCGACAACGAAGAGTTTGTGCTCGGTGATCTCGGTGACCTTGTATTCAACACTGCTTCGGGTGTGCCTCTGGAACCGCTGATGGACAATCTCATGAACACCAGCAACACAACTCAACAACCTACTATTGAAGACCCCATGGACGTAGAGTTCGAAGAAGACGATTCTGGCAGGCAAGTCAAGCGTGAGGCCGCCTGAGGCTTTCACGCTGCTCCTAGGGTAGCTTTGCTAAACTAGGAGGTGTATCTACGAATGATCAATCCAAGTTTCTAACGAACGAGCCCTTTCTCACAGGTTGCTCTTTATTGGCGTCAGCTTTTGATTTATACATTCTCAAAGCCTTTCTCAACACAGAAAGGCACACTGCGGAACCAGAAACGCGAAGTGGAGTGGATGTGTAGCTGTGCAACGTCAAGGTGGAGTGTGTGAGTGTGACAAATGATTGCACTAGTGTGACAAACGAATATAGAAGGGTGGCCAGGAGGAAACAACGGTGCAGCCGATACCCCAGAAAGAGTGATAGAATGCTTTAGGATCATAATATAGAAGCCATCAACCGCCGTTACCCCGTTACACGAGCAAGTAGCACGGGAGCTAGTCGTCTCCTCATGGCCCCGAAACCACCAGAAACACCAGAAAGCACACAACCAAAGCGAACCGTTCCGTCCACCCACCCAGATAGCCATGAGAGCTAAGAAGTCGCTGCTGTGGCTCCCTGTCCCCTCCCCAGATTCACGACAGGGCATCATAGGTTGCGCTGGTGCGGGTTGAGGCAGTGTTTGGTCGTGCGGGGCACCCTTGGTACTTGGGTGCACATTTCGTTGTGGGATTGAACCAATGATCGCGTGCCAGACGTGCTTTGCTAAAGGTCATACTGGAATCTTTTGAGTACGAAAGGTGTCTTCCTTTAATTCATACTTTGAACATGATTACTTAATGTGATGTTTCGCAATGAACAATTTGTCCAGGCTTAAGTATAGAGCACACAGTCCTGACAAAAAACCAAAACTAGGTTGGGCAAATTCATCTCTGGAGTCCGACGCCAAGATCCAAAACTATAGGGTTTCTGCTCTTCGCGATGTTGATGGCTATTTGCTTACCAGTATGCTCTGACTCGGGATCCCTCTAGTCTAACAAGTTGAAATAGGCCCGAGGGACAGTATGTGACGAAACTGTAGGGAAAGGAGGTTGGTATCTACAGGCTACCTAGACGTTTAGATGGTTTGTGATTTGTGACTCTGGACGAAAGACTTGATGTTCTCTGAGTTTCAACTTTACTGTCTTGTGAGGGGCTAGAACGTCGCAGCATCTTGGCATCCTAATTTGATCAGCTACTAGTACAGAATACCCACAGTTTGCCAGATGTTGTTCAGGTCTTTTGGGCTCGATCTCCTCTCTCTGCCGATAGCACCATTGTAATGCTTAGATTGGTTTACTGCTTCCATACAGACCGTAATGTCAGTTGCCAAGCTCTATGTATAGATCTTGCTTACCGGAACAACTACAAGGTTGCTGTTTGTCTAAATTCCCTTGGCTGCTCTGGTGCTCTGGAGCTAAGAAAGAGACGTGCCACTTTTTTGGGTATCTGGAAACGCGACTTTTATTTCATTGGTTGCTTAAGGCAGTGTTGACTAGTTCGATGTCTAAATTAAGCCCTGATTCCAGTTTAATTTGGCTTCTGTTTCGGCAAAACTGTGCTCTTGTGCTGCTATAGTAGGACTGTACCAGGTCTGGTCATCCTGGTTGGATGCAAGACACGCGCATCCGGCACAACTCGTCCTATCCTAATTCTGTCATCCAACTTTGTTAAGGCTGCAGTAGTGCCATAGTACAGGTGCAATCTTCCCTTTACGTAGAGTTTGTGCCAGCTTCTACGTGGCGTACTTCTTCTTTTGTAGAATGTTTGAGCTTCCGGTGTTCCTCATGCTTGGTGGAGGACACGATTGCAGGCCGATTGCTTGGGGCCCATTCGCAATCTCATCAGATGCAAAATCCGACGGCACCTCCCCTCTCCCTCTCACAATTTTGAATCATCCAGATCCGGAACCTACAAAAACCAAAACAACAGCCAAAATCTTTTATCATAACACCCTGCTATCCTAATTTAAAAAACACACAAGCAAAATGGGAGCCCACGAAAGAAGCGATTACCCCATGAAGGATATTGAATATCCGCTTGCCAATGATGTGGTAAGTTCCAACGGCAGGGGTATCTTTGGGTACCGGTAGCAACCGGAACAACCGAATGCGTTGTTTTTTCCCTGGGTTCGGCTGTTCAGCTCAGCCTCTGCATTTCGCTCACCATTGTGCCTCTAATGTCGACTTTCATTTTTCTTATTAGGTATACGGCAGGGGTGGACTAGCCAACAATCACAAAGGTAGGTAATGCAGGGTTTTGTCGCGCAGCCATGGTGGCTTCGCTTGAGAGTGCCCCCAAGCTCGGATCCACATCGTCATCGAAACACGAATAAATTTCCGACTCGAACTCAACCAATGCTGTTTGATCTTGTTTCGGTCCAACCAGGCAACAAGCGATTCCGCTCCATTGTGAACACCTTCAAAGCTCAATACGCGGTCTCCTCTCGTCACGAAAAGACCGCCATGGCAGAGTCCTTGGTCAAGAAATGGAGGGACCAGACTCCCCCAGGCCGTTTTCTCAAGCTCAACCCTGCCACTGACCTCTGGGACGATGTTGGTAAGAAAGCCAGGGGCAAATGCAGTCAATTGCTACGCGAAAAGGAAGATAGCAAAGACGAGGATGACTTCGACGAAGTCGCCAACGCGGCACTGGCAGGATCAGAGCAAGTCGAAGACATCCAACCACTACCTCCCGCGCCCATGGAAGACGAGGACAAATACAGCTCCCCTCTGCAAAACAGGACTACCCGAGAAATCCAACCCGTGTCACCCGATTCAGTCATGGACATGCCATTCTTCTGCGTCGAGAGCGTCGCCAAGGCTGCATCAGCTCGTCAGGATGAAGCTCAAGCGGCCTTCTCCAGCATGCTCCAGGGTTTCAAGACTCCTGCCCTTCCCCCCAGGCAAAAGCTCAAGCGCCGCAAGTCCAGCAGCAGCAGCGCTTCCGACATCAAGCCTGCCGCCAAACGTCCTTCGGTGGCCGACACTCCTCAGGGATCTTTCTTTCGCAACTTGATCCCCAAGAATATCAAGGTGGTCACCATCGAACAGGACAACGCCGCTGGATCCCCCACGCGAGGCAAGCCTGCTGCTGTGGTCAAGAAGGAGACCGTGGCACATATTGAATGCCCCATGGAAGTCGAGACAAACGCCCCCGCATGCAACACCGATGCCATCTTGCTGGAGGCTGACAAGGCAGCCTCCAATCAGCGCGAGGCATGCGCGGTGGGCTGTGACATTCCACGCCCCGCCAAGGTCTCGTATTCTAAAAGGGAAAGATCCATCGATATCTTCACCATGGAGATCAGTGTCGACAACAAAAAGTCAGGGGGTCTCGGCGACAGCGAGCATTCCTTCTCGTAAGTGTTTGTGCTAACTAGAGGTTTCCTTTTTGCTTGGCAACGAGCACGCGTCTAACGGTCAATTGCGTTCTCTGTTCCAATTCAGGTTGAAGAGTTTGGAGATGGAATTTGATGACGATCCCATCCTCAAGAAATGCTTGGAGTAAGTACGAGTTTGCGTAAAGTGGCAGCGCCTCCTCTCGTGTGAACGCACCATGCTCACAATGCCCCCTGCATCTCATGACAGACTCTACGAGTCCTCAGAACACAGCGGTACAGCATCCCGAAAGTCAACGGCAACCTTCTCGCTCAACAGTAGCAGCAGCACAATGGACCACATCATGGAAGACATGACCGGCCAGAGAAACACGTCTTCGGACACGGCCATTTCGTAAGTTGAAACCATTGAGTCCTTCTGTTTCACCTCGCCCCCACGACCGCACCTCACCCCCAACTAACTGCTTGTCTATTTCAGTGGCCATTCTGTCAGCGCCATTCAGTGTTGGGAAGCAGCCTATGGGACTGGTGACAACGAGAGTCAACCAGACCTCGATGACTTCTCCTTGATGAGCACGGAGTCGTTCCTTGACGATCCATCCTTTGACGACGAACCATACGCCAGGGCCGTCGACGAACTGTCGCATGAGGGCTTGGATAGTGGGTCGAGCCACACGGCAAAGTCCGTGGACAGCGAGTAAGTGCGGATGTTTCCCCTCCATGCATGCATCGATGCAACGGATACCTTTCTGACCATTCTGTTTGTCTTCATCTTACTTCCAAAGAACGCTTCACCAACTAGTACAAGGAACTGCCCAAGCCACCCTGGCGTAGAGAAACGCCACGAAAGACTGTAGGAAGACTGAAACAATTAGCGAATATCATAGGGAGACAATCTCTAGAGACTCAAAAGTGACAACGACAAGACAAAAGACAAACCAATCAGCAGGCTTCCGGAGGCTGATACCGACAAATTCATAGCCGGCGATGAGGTGCAGCAGGATCTGCATGCAGCCCAACTTCCGTCCTCCCGGCTCTCCACCTCCAACATTCAGATCCAGAGGCTTGCGGGTTCGATCCCGCACCCAAAGCTCCATCATCCCCAAATTACATGTTGTCAAAATGACATCAAATAGGATTACCATAATGCATCATCTACTGTAAGAACGAACAAAATCAATCGTGGGATGTTTGGGCCTCTAGCTAGTACCTATATAGTTGACCACGAGAGATCTATAGCACTGCAAGGTTGAACCACCAAGTGCAGCAGATACGTACCGGTAGGCTAGGGAACGCAACAACTTCTCGTTAGTTACCGATAGCAGCTGCTGCAGCTCTTCTTTGCTGCACTGGTGTTCTCCCTGAGGTGTTAGTTCTAATTATGAACGGTCTGCAAATGTATGCATAGTTGAGGTAAATAATAGATCGGATGCTATAATTATTCACAAAGCATTAACGAATCATTATACCACATCTACCTGAATGGTTCAATCCCACAGTTGCATGGATCTTTTTTTGATTGGTCCAGCCACTGGCTTGACGTTTTCAAGCTGTCGGGTTCAAGCTGCTCCCAAAAGACACGAATTCTTTCCAGAAAACAGGAGAGGATGATAGACAAGTTACTAGCTAGCTAGTACTAGTACTAGTAGTTGATGGATAGAGACCTCATATCGATATCATAATCCATGCCTCGCTTTTGTTAGTCTACTAGTAGCAAGAATAGAACGACCATGAACGCCTTTGTTTCAACGGCACTAGCTGTGCTCTTGGCTGCGCCGTTGGCTAGTGGCTTCACTGTGCCGGCATTGACCCAATCCCCCCGTGGAATTGCTACCAGTACCAGTACACGTCTCTTCTCCATTCTCGGCACGCAAGAAGACTCCAAGGAAGCTACAGGTATTACCAGTACTACCTCCTTCGATCCTGCAGCTGACTTTGAGGAGATCTCTATTGGTGTGTTGGAGGAGACCTTTTCGGATTTGGACCAATCCGACGACATTATCCGCGATTTTGACGGGTATCCCGTTTCCAAGGACTACCTTGCCGAAAAGATGGGCATTGAACATGTGGACTATTACACCTGTCCCGAAGCAGACGCCTTTCGAGGTTTCATGTCGGACGCCTGTCGCGTCATTCTCTATCCCGGTGGAGAAACCGCCTTTTACAAACGCATCGTCTTTAAGGATCTGGACCATGCCCGTGAGAAACAAAAGAAAGCACCCTTCAAACTCCTTCGCGATTGCAAAGGGAACGAAGTGGTGGCAGCCTTCTTGTCCTCCCAAGCTTGTCAGCAATTGGTTGAACAAACGGGAGTGCGTATTCCAAAATGTTATCACGCAAAACTAGAGCCCAATCGGGAAAATCCCATTGAATCAAAATTCAGTTTTGTGCTGCAAGACTTTTCCCCCGCCGATGGCTGGTATCAACAATGGCTCTTGGACGAGCTCGACGAAGTTCAGGCAACCCTCTCAATGTATGCCAAGACTCATGCCTTTTTTTGGCAGGGGTCCTCCTTTTGGAAGGATACCCAAGCTGCTCAAGAGTTGGAAGCCGGTGTGTGGAAATCCGGTAGCTATGTCCAACCCAAGGCACAAAATCCCGAACAATGCCATATTGTTGCCTCTGAATGGGCCACCAAGCGACAGAAATTTGAAAAAGAGCTGTCGTCATTTGACTTTTGGGATACTTTGGGTGAACGGTTGCAATCCGTCGCGGTAGAAGCCGGCCGTCACGCACATCCCTTTGCGGACGACGATCTAGCGGAACAGTACCAACAGTACCGAACATTTACACATGGAGACCCAAAGCAAGCTAACCTGCTCTTTCGTCGTCCCACAAATTCAGAGCTCCAAGTGGGTCTGATTGACTTTCAATGGGCAGGATTTGGTTTGGCCGCTTCGGATATTGCGCACTTTCTCTCGGCTGCCGTTCATGCGGACCGGTTGATTGATGGTGGTGAAGAGACTCTGATGCGGTATTACTTTGACGAGCTTCAAAAATATCTGGTGGAATACGGAGCATTTCACACGGCTGAAGAAGCCATTCAAAAGTATAGTTATGAAACATTCGTGGAGCAGTACGAGACGGCAGTACTGGATAAAGTTCGATTGGTGGTGGCGTATACTTGGGCGAGGTTTGAAATGCCCGTGGAGAAAGACGACAAAGAAGGGTGTGCTCGGACCATGAACAAGACGTCTTACAACAAATCGATCCCGAATATTGTCCATTTGATGAGTCGTTGCGATGCTATATTGAAATCTCGAGGAGTTTAAAAGTATGTTGCACTACAATGGCATGAGAGCCTATTCCCAATCACACACCAAAGCTTCAAAGTTTCACAGCCGATCACCATCCTATGCATTTTGCAGCAGACAAAATGGATTTGTATTTATAATGAATAAAAATCAGCCATACGATAGCCTACACCTCCAATATTCGTTTCTGTTCCCTTCTCAAAACAGATGGAACTTTCTGGACGAGATTACCATAACGCATCATCTAGTAGAACGACGAAATCATTCATGCGATGTCCTACATGTAGTTGACGCCATATTATGGATCCATAGCACTGAAGAGTGGTAGGATCCACTTACAGCAGCGGACAAGTAGGTCATGGCACGCAAGCACTTCGGGATAACATCTCTCTACTTGTTAGTTCCATGGATCCAACCATGGTGGCACATCGGCAGCAAAGGTCCGCCAGGTCGTCATTCATCAACCACTGGTTTTTATTGTCTCACTTCAAATATTTATGGCACTTTGATACAGAACATGGATAGACAGACGCACTTTTGGATTGTTTGATGTCGTTTTCTTTTTTTCAGTAGATTGTTAAATCGACACTGATTGTTGTGTTGCATGTCTTGTTACACGATCAAGACGGTTGCAACTTGGTCGGTATCATCATCGAACGCCAGACCATTCTTGGAACAACATTTGGCGTCATGTTGATGATAATTGGCAGTTTGCCGCGCCAGTTGTGCGACTGTGCAGCACCCACAAAAGCAGACACAGCAAACGTCTTCCACAGGAGAGGGACAGAAGGAGGTGGGAATGGAGTAACGTTCACGGACGGCAATGCGTCTATAGAAGGATAGAAAGGAAGAAAAGTCAGTCCGTCTTGCCCAATGTATAGTGCTGTTGAAAAGCAACAGTCCATTGTTTTCTGGTATGGTTGGACTTACAATTTGATCAAGACAATGAGACAGTAGAGAGAGAATGCGGCATTGACGAGCTGGTACAAGGCAAGCTTGGTTGGATCGGTATTTGCGGAAATAATCTCCCCATCTGCGTCGACCTCGGGCGCCACGATGGTGGCCACAATCCAGTAGATGACAACGACTCGGACCACATTACGAAAAGTAGTCTGTTTGGCAGTGGGAGAATCACGACCTGCCAACCAACTCATATTCATGCGTGTGAGTACCTGTCCCATGAGGAATTGTGGAAAGCACATGGCACACCAGAGTGACGCGTGACAGGGTCCCAAGATGCAGCAATCAAAAATGTTGTCTTTCCAGACTCCACGAGGAGCACGGGGGTCCCCACTGGTCATGGTAGTAGTTCCGCCAGTCGTTGTGACAGCACCCGTCAAGGGAGTGGCTTCACCGGGTGGAGCCGAGGGATTGGCTCTCATGGTTACTGGAGCTGTGAAGGTTTGACCTTCCTTGACGCCTCCTTCAGGCTATAACGCAAGTGTTGGGTAGGCATAGGTAATAGTATGGTAGGTAGCAAAACCGTAGCCAATTGATAAGACAGCAAAAGATGAAAGACAGATTGATATATTCAGTGAGTGACAGCATTCGTCTTATTCTCATTGGCTTCTCAAGTTGTGCCCTAGCTATGGCTAGCTAGCTAGCTAGCTAGCTAGCCACAGCTACGTGGGAATAGGTTCGGCAGACCATGCATGCAGTACATGTACATGTACTAGCAGGTAACTTACCACTGTGATGGAAACTGTCTTACCATCCACTTTCGCCATGAAAGAGTAGCCTAAACCGACGGACAGAAAAGAAAGATCAGAAACGCTATTCATCAAAAGGTAGACTGGGCTATAGTACCACTATCAGTGCTTGTCTACCGTGGAACGTGGAATACTGGGGTATCCTCCTGTTGTGACCTTACCTGCATCCAGCGTGGCAGGAGCTATCACTTGCACAAGTTGGGAGTCTGCAGCAGGCACTGCTTGAGCTACGGGAATATCTTCGTTGGCCATGGTGTGCTATCTCTAGGATTCTCAACAAAAGAAGAAAGAATCTTGAATTTGCCCTTTCGCTGTTGTCTCTTGTGATTTTGTGTGGTGTCAGTTTGTGGCATTTGGATCTTCTTTCTTTCCAACCATTCACGCGGCACTCAAACTTCAGTCTTGCCGAAAATCGCGAGGGTCAAGGATAGAAGTGGAAGCGGGAGGATCTTACTGGAATCAGTATTAAGCTGGTTCAGCTGCCAATACAGCACATCCGATATCAACCATTCTTCGATTGATTCGATTCACGTGGCACTCAAAAAAGAAAGTCGGCTCAAGGATTTATAGGAACAAGCCAATAATGACCTTTCCAGCACCTCAAATATCTCTGGCAGAACACATCTGCTTACTGCTTATATCCGAACTACTAGCTATTAGGAAAGAAAAGATGAAAGAAGAGGTTGATAGTAAGAAGATGAAGGACGAGGAAGAATCTCCTGGCACTGGTACCAATGGGAGCGATACACTCGATCCAGCGGTACGGGATATTCTCCTTGAGAGGGCCGAGGCCGAAGCTGCTCAATTCCAAGCGGAGGAATTCAGTAAAGAAGAAGGAGAAGAAGAAGTCATGGACCCCGTTGTCCTGGATATTCTTACCAAGCGGCCCGCTTTGGATGCCAAACAGTTGGAAAAGGATGAAGAAATTGCCATGGTCAGAGATTTGAACACGAAACAAAGTCTCAGTCAAGAAACAAGTGAATCCAGAGAAGAAGAAATTATGCAAATAGTGGCAGGTCAAGCCAGTTTTGCAGCCGCGGAACGTCTTACTGCCAAAGAAAATCTAGAAAATGCCAATGCAGCCATTGTCAACACAAATGATGACAACACACAAAAAGCTGCTCTTGGAATTGTGGTAGGGCCCCCCACAGCAGGAGATGCTGTCCCACAAACTGCCTTGCACCGAACAACGGGTAACCATCAGATGAATCCACAATCTCAGCCAGGTGCATTCCTGGGTGCACCAGGAGGACAGATGGAACGAAACCCAAACTTAAACTACGGCCTTGTTGGTGCCAATTCGGGGACTCAAAGTGGCCCACAATATTCGACAAATAATGAAGGGTTGGTAAGGGCTAATGCTGTAGAGGATGATACCGCTGATTTGATGCATGCCAATCCGGTTGATCTGGAAACCAACCAGCATCGAGAACTCCAAAGGAGCAGCAACAGAGACTTTTATTGCAGCATTCTTTGGTTGTTGCTGGTTGCTGCCATTGTTGTGGGATTCGTGGTAACACAAAAGAACAAGGATACAGTGGTCGTAGTTGAGTCAACTGAGGCTCCAACAGTTTATGGCTCCATGGAACCCTCTGAAGTCCCATCCACCGCTCCCACTGGTTCTCTTGACATGCTGTTGGGTAGCCTACAAGACTACACTTTCGCCAGCATCAATAGTGGTAGTGAAACCCCTCAATGGAGAGCATGGCAATGGTAGCCAATCACCAAAATATCACTTTCTTGAAGAATGGAGGAAGGTGCAGCTGTTGCTCTTGCTCTTCTTCTCCTTTGAAGGAGAAAGTTGGATCCTCTGATAAAAGAACGATGGATGGATGACACGTCGAAGAGTGCACTGGTTCTCCATGGTTTGGTTATTTTTTTTGGGTCATACTTTGAATTTGCCAGAACCTGCACCTACCTGCAACAGCCAAGGGCAATTTACATCTCTGAATATGCAACAACTTGAGCAATCTGGTCTCCCCCCATTTTTGCCACCTGAGATGCGCTTTGACTTCCTTGTCCCTTGTAGACTTGTCGAACAATGACATTGCTGGACCATTTCATCTCTGTTACCAGAACTTTATGAGATGACTGGTTTGATACATTTGAGTTTGTCGGGAAATCGGTTCACTGGCAAAATTCCCTCCGAGATTTCACTATTGACTTCATTGTCCCAACTTAGCTTGGGGCTGAATGAATTGACTGGTAAATTTCCTTCTGATGTTTTGCTCCTGACCTCACTGGATGAACTTGACCTTTTTCATAATCAGTTTACCGGTCCACTGCCTTCGGACTGGGCCCTAATCACTGGCAGTCTTGACCTTCAACAATCAGTTTACAGGCCTGCCTTCGAGTTGGCTCCTGACCTATTGGACAGTCTTGACCTATCTGGCAACCAGTTGACTAATCCAATTCCTTCCGAGTTTGGGCTCCTGACCTCATTGGAAACTGTTTGGCTCGAATCAGTTCCGGTCCATTCCTTCTGACTTGGTGCTCCTGACCAAGATAGGTTGCTTTGTCTGAATCAGTGACTGGCGTTCCTTCGAGCTTGGCTCTGACCTCATTGGAGAGGCTTAGCATTGATCAGAACCAGTTGACCAGTCCAGTTCCTTCCGAGGTTGGTGCATTGACTGCATTGAAAAGGCTGTGGTTGCAAGAAAATGAGTTATCTGGAAAGATTCCCTCGGAGTTTGGTCTCCAAACCTCACTGGTGAGGTTTGGCATTCTTCAAATCTGTGACGGTCAAGTTCCTTCTGAGTTTGGTGCATGTACTTCTTTGACTAGACTGTGGTTAAATGACAACCAGTTCACTGGCTCCGTTCCCATGAGCTTTGGCTCCTGACATCATTGTTGGAGCTTCACCTTTATGACAACCAATTCACCGGAACCATCGCAACTGAAGTTGGTATGATGAAATCTTTGACATATCTGGGTCTTCAGAACAATATTTTGATGGGACCCCTACCCATCCAACTGAATGCATCTATGGGATTGAGGCTATATGGGAATCTCTTCTCAGGAACTGTGCCGAAGCATCTTTGTTCTTTGCTGCAGTGTGATTGTTCCCTCAATGAAACTCCTCCTGTTGCCACATGTGCCGAACTCACAGAAGTTCCACCTGATTGGCCTGGGTGGTTTCCAGCCAGACCTACTGATGTCATGCTGAATATCCAAACTGATCATAAACCTTATGAAACATCGTGGGTTTGGCAGAAGGAAACCAATGTGACTGGTGTTTGGGATACACAGGAATCAGGTGGTCCACTGGAGTTTGCATATTATCTTTATTCCTCTCTCTTCCCTGTCAACACTGAAACATCCTACAGATTGATTGTATCTGACAGGCGGGGTGATGGCATACCCAATGGTTGGATCACTATGACAGCCACCAACCAGACAGTGTTGTATTCTTTGGAAGCTGGGGAGTTCTTCTCTGAACTCACCATTGCCGTTTTGGTTAGAGCAGATGGATCTTTTGATATCACACACTTCTAGCAAAGAGTGACTGGATATCACCATTTCTACTCCTCTGTAATTCAATGTTAAATATTTCTCTATTGGTAAACAACTACTCAGTATGCAGTCATTATTAGCTAGATAATCCCATCCATTTTCCTGCAGTCGGAGCGAACTGGATCGTGAGAACTGAGCGAAAGACGAACGGGTTACTATGTGGTTGCAGGGGACTGTGGGTGAGATGGTCGAATTCTGCAAACACGGATAGAGCATGTCGATGCAATCCCAGAACTTTCTTTGGGAATGCCAAACTTAGCACGGCTTGATGAAGCAAGCCATGCTGTCTTTGGCATTCCTGCAATTGAACTATGCTACGTTCCGGTATAGAAATTTCCAGCTAGTTTCTGTCACAATCTCGTCCAGTGAGGACGCATAATCCCCCGGGTCGGAAGCCAAAAACCAAGCCCTTCTGCCCCCATGTTGGTGATCGATTTATCTCCCCTGATCCCACAGAACCTAGCCGCGCATTTTTGCCTCTTCGTTGCCTTTGGAAGTGGACTGGCCTCTCAAAGGTTCCGTCCGTAATTTTCTAATACGGAGGGAGAATATAATAAGCAATCGGCTGGCTTATTGGACACTAACCCTATACTACGGTATGCTGTATCGCTATCGCCAGCAGAGGTGCGCGATATCGCGTGGTGCGCAGATCGCATTGGAAATTTTGCACACAACCCAAACAACGTGAGACCAAAACATGGCAAATCCAACATTGCAAGCAAAGAATGCAACGCAAGAGTAGCGTACCATGACTGTCCCTCCATCTTCTTCCAGATCTATCACTAGCAATAATGCATCATCGGCAGCCCCAGCTGGAACGATGAAGACAATCATTCGATCTTGTCTAGCTTTGATCGTGGTGGCGGGATTGCTTCAGAATCCTACTACCAGCTACGTCCAATGGTACCGGGGACCACGCAAACTATCCGCCGAACAGGACTTGGCAGTGGCTACTAGAAAGCAACCTCTCGCTGATGATACCGCTATCAGTATCGATGCTTCAAGTGGCATCCGTTCGGATCAATCGGAGACATCTTTGCAAGGCACCGCAGATACCCCTGAATTTGCTACTGCGGCTGCAGGCACTGACACTCACACTCACGCTGTCAGTGACATTGTCCCTAAAACTGGCAGTGGCAGTACTAGTGTTGCCAAGAGAAATGATAATCAGGAAGAGAAGCAGAGCAAGCAGATCAAGCAACAGGGACGAAAGAAGAAGAACAAGAGGAAGGAGAAGCAGTCGAGTCTGATCAGCGGTAAGAAAAGTAAAGATCAGCAGCTTGAAAGTTTGCCTCCATTGGACTCTTTGATTGGTGACTTGAACGAGGACATTACGGGTGATGTTCAGTTTCTGTTGGACTTTGCCATTGTAGGATTCGGCAAGTGTGGGACTACGGCGCTCATCAACTGGCTCGATGATCATCCTGAAATAAACACCATTCCCAAAGAAGCACTCCATCTCCCACGCAAGAGGCCGGCATTGATGGTTCAGAAACTTCATCAAATGAAAGAGCAAACTCTACTCTCACAACAACAAAATAGCACTAGCAACAACAGCACCAGCACAACGAACTCTCTTCAGGGATTCAAAAACCCAAGCGACGTACGACGCCCCGAATCCATGGCATACATTCAAAAGTACTGGCCACAAACCAAACTCATCATTACCGTGCGGCATCCGGTCTTATGGTTCCAAAGTCTCTACAACTTTCTAGTCAATGAAATGGGACGTTCTCAAAAGTTCTTGCGTCACACATCGCTCATTGGAGGTCCGCACAAGAACACGGCCTACGCCCACACTGGCAAGGGAGAGTTCCATGCCATTCTCAGCCTGCTCGGGAAAACACCGCTCAACACACCACAAGAATTAGAGCTACTCCAAGGATTCCTCCAAGAAGACGAACTGGAACAGTACTGGCCACCACCCACACCGGGGTTGCCCAACCCAATATTCTTTCTGGACACTTCCCAAATGAGCGACAGCAACGAAACGCGTGCAGCACAGTTTCGGTACGATCTGCAAGACTTTTTGGGATTGCAACAACCTTTGCCGCCCGTGCCGCATGTTCGTCCGGGCAAAGATCGAAACGTCGATGAGTCTCTCAAGATGGATATTTGTGCTCCCGAAAATGACGTTTTGCGAGCCGAACTCATGCGAATCTCGCGCAAGGCC
>CAICTM010000591.1:0-57963 GCA_903772945.1 Seminavis robusta
ACCCCTTGATTGCCGCCGGAAGCAAGGGTACATCGCTTGCGAAGGTGACGACGGATGCGCTTTGTGATTGTCTCGACAAGGACCTTGCTTGCTATAAAGAGTCTTTGGTCGACGATGTCATTGAGCTCTTGAGAGATGAGGCTTGGAGGGACTTATTGCAAGGAAGGGCGTTGTGGATTGTGCTGCACTTTGTCAGAGCCACAGTTCAAGAAAGATCCGCTTCTTTCGGGGAGAAGCTAGGTCTGCTCGCGACCGTTCATCGCGAGCTTGCCAGCGGAAGGCATAGTGCGTTTAAGGATGATCAAATCTGTGAGAAGTGGGTCAAAGAGCATCTGGTGAAAGCCTTGAATGGGCATCGTTGCGCTGAAAAGCTTTCTCAATCATCGAGGGTAGCGCTTCAAAGCAAAAATCCATTTGCCTCCGAAAGCTGGGCCTCTTCAGATTTCCCTAGCCATGTTGCCAATTGCATCGTCGCATCCCTTCAAGGTCCCGAACTTGTGAGGAACATCAGAACCATCAAGGGTGTGATAGAAAGTCTAGCCACGAGTGTGGAAAAGACACAGTTTCAGTCCAGCCTTGAACGCTCCCTTCGTGAAGCAATTGTGAACGAGTGCTCCTCCATCGAGACTGCCTCTTCTGTGTTGTTGCAGCTTGTCTTCACTCGAGATTCGACTTTCATCTCTGAAGGACTTGGAGATCGTGTGTTTAAGGATAGTTTTGAGGCGTGGAAACCATCTTCGCTTGACACCTTCAGATTGGACAGTCCCTCTGTTGTGGATTTTTGCTCTGCGTGCCTCGACCTCGGGGATGGAGAACCTACCATGCGGCCATTCAGAGAAGTGCTATTCCGCCTATTTTTTGACTGGCTTGACTTGTACGAAACGGAAGGGATTCCTTTAGAAGATCTCAAGAATGGTCCCAGGTACTCCAAGACACGCCTTTGGGAAGTCGTCCAAAGAAAACTGTTTTCCCAGCTGCCATCCACATCCAGCATTGAGCTGAAGATACAGGAATTCGAAGGCCTCCTAGCATCAACCAAATCGTCATTATCCGAACCTTCTACCTGGAACTGCTCTCTCCCAGATCTGCTGAATGCCTACAACTGCTCCATCTCCCCAGAATCTGAGTCTGGCCGCATCATACTGAGCTATTGCACCGGATTCGGCGACGAGGCTACAGAGTCGTTCGGGAATGCCACTACGGAGACTGCGCATACTTTGAGCCAGCTCCGAGAGGATGCTAGTTGTGCTGAATCGATTCGATCCGCGTTCTGGCCTAGCCTTTCAACTTGTAGCTTCTTTCTTCAAAACAAGTCAGCCATATTTGAACGAGCCTTCGGGGCACATTGGGAAGGAAACGGAGACTTGGACCGTCTCAAGGAGTCCGTCAAGGCGGCATTGAGTGAAGTAAAGGCTCTATTTGGACCCGACTGTAGTTTTGAAGAATACAATGGTATTTGCTCCGCAATCGAGGCTTCTCAGTCATCGACGATCGTGGAAGAAGTATCGGTCTTGGCCCAGTTCAAGGAACTTGAGTTGTCAGATCAGTGCATTTCGCGGTTTCTTGCATGTGGTACAATGAATTCGATCTCGGTTCACCTTTCCGCATTCCTTAACTTTTGCGACCAAGTGAAGTTTGAGGTTGTCCACGACACGGCATTTTCGGAAGTCAAGTCCATCGAAGCGGCGCTGCAGTCCAACTCTCTTACAGTTCGGATGGCTCAAGACTTGTGTATGCGACTTCATGCTGCGTTGAAACCAGAGACTTCTGGCGACGACGTTTCGGTCAACACCTTGACGTCAGACTTGCATCAATTCGAAAACGTTTTCTGCTGTCTTGGTAGTTTCAGCCGTCACATTGAGGTTTGGGTCTTTCTGCGGGAGATGGACTGGTTTGGCAAGGCGGGGCTTCAACGTTTCTACAGAGAGCATGAGAACGTAACCAATGTTTTGCTTGGTAATGTCTCAAATGAACACTACTTGAATGTTCTCAGTGCGCTTGAACCGACAGTTCGAGTGTTGTCTGCTCTGGGAGGTTTGCAAGCAGAAGGCAGTTTGCTGCAGTTGCTTAAACGTATTTCGGGATCCTCGGACATAAATCGCTGGATTGGTGGGGCTGCAAAAGATAACCTCGAACAGGTGCAAGAGTCCTTGTCACTGATTCGGCGTTGGTTCTGCGAAGGAGCGGATGACATCGCCAGCCTCAACAGTGTCTTTGAAGCAATCCAGGCGAACGGTGCGTACTCTTTGTCTTCCACTTCTGGCATCTCACTTCAACTGGGCTATACATCTGACGGGATGAGAGAGATGACCAACGTTGATGGGAGTGAGCTTGAAGAATTTATTGGACAAATTGAAAGGATCAAAAGAAATGAGTCGGCCGAAGTTGAAGCAGTTGAATGCCTGCTCGAACAACATCGCATGTTGCAGGCGGCTGTGAGCAATTTGATGGACAGCGATCTGGTCGGGTATCCAATCGGTGATCTGCTGGCATTTAGCTGTCGGGTGGGTGAAGAATTCCTTGCACAAGCCTGCGATTTTCTGCAACGCAGCCAAGAATGCAAGGAGGAGAAAGATTCCTGGCTTCAAGCTTCCAGAAACAAATACCCAATATCCCTCTTGTTCTGGGCGGAGGAGCTGAAGGAAATCAACACCATGTTGGAAGTGGGACCAAGCGACGAGACTGTGATTGAACGCCTCTTTGCGATGCTTTCCAGAATTGATCCAAAGTCAACGCATCTATCAAAAGACAGTGTTCGGGAACTAGTTGAGCAGCACTCCTCGGCGATGGAGAACTCACTCGAAGAGGAAGGGTGGCTTGTCAAAGCATCAAGTTTTCTCGAGCGCGCAGGTCGATTTGCCGGGGCTTCGTTCCAGGACACAAGCAACATTGAAGGAACACTGCAACTTCACAAGGTTTCATGTGGAATCGAACAAGAGAGAAAATGCATCCTCGCAGTTTTGGAGCACGTTTATAAGGTATGTGGAGGCATGTTGGAAAGCTACGTGTTCCTCAGCTTTGGTCTAACAATGTCGCTCTCGCTCTATTGCTGCCACACTTAGGATCGCCTACCTTATGAGTTCGAGATTCTCGATGCCCTCGATGGCTGTTCAGAAGATGAGTTGGGCCTGTTTCTGAAGCGATCATCAATGTTCCGATGCAACGTCTTCTGTATTGTCAACGTCGACAAGTTGTCTGGGAGGAGAATCGAGAAGCTGCTCGACTTCCTCTCTGATCAGGATATCAAAGTCCCGAAGCTTCAACTCCATTGCATTCAAAGCAGCCCAACCATTCTCGATGCTTCAAGTACTGTTCAGGGCAAGGACTGGGACGAGAGCATTCTCAACTTTGGACCCAATCGATGGAAGAATCTTATTGTCGATGACAAACGCATAACGAAGGTCCACATGGTTGTGAGCGAGGCATGCGGCGCTGGTAAAACAATGTTCATTCGCAATGAGTTGGATCGACTTTCACCAGATTGTGAAGTGGGTGCGATTACAATTCATGAACGGAGCTCGGTGGATTCGCTGGCCGATGATGTCATGGCAACTTTCACAGAAAATGTGAAGCAGAAAGGATTGCACATTTCCTTCATGTGCATGCCATCACTTGAGGACAGTGCTAAGCGCAAGAGGTGGTTTGATGACATCAATTCCTTCTTCTCTTCTCTTCTTGTGAAAGGAGCGCTGCGAAGTCGTGTCTCCTCCAGATCCTTTCAGCTGGGCGCATGCAGTTGGATTCTTTACGTGGAACTCCCATTCAACGCGAAGTCAGGCGGATCTGCTATTGAGTCCGCGAAAGACTGGCTCCATAGGCATGTACCAATTCTGGCAATGTGCTGCGAAGTTATTGTGCCGGAATCAAAGTTGATAATTGACGAAGAAACAAGGCGCGTGTGTACATACCTGCGGGCTTACGAAGATGGAACAATTGATAGGAAATGGAAGAGCCAAAAGAAACGGGTTGCTTTTGTCTTGGATTCTTCAGGCAGCATGGGTGCTAGCGTTGGTAGTGGCCAGACAGCTCTTAGCGCTGCTGTGGACTGTGCATTGCAAATACTTGATAGCCACCTGAATCAAAATGATGTAAGTGCAGCCAGGTTGTATGATGCTTTGTTCGCTGAAAATGGACTAACGTTTTTGCGAATTCTTGTTGCATCGCCATTGCGATATGTCATAGTTGATCGGAGTCAGTCTTTTTTCGAATGCTACAAGAACTGTTGTCCCAATGCAGGAAGTTGGGGATAGCAACCACAAATCATACCTAAGGAAATCGTTGCATAGCTGTCGCAACCAGGTTGGAGGTGGCACTTGCATGTATCGGGCCTTACAGGATACATTGATGGACTGTGAACAAACTCCTGACGTCGAGACATGGATCATCTGTTTGACTGATGGGTGTTCAGGTGACAACGATACCACGTTCCGTCCACTACTTGAGAGGTCATCGGACAACCTAAACGTAATCTTGATTGGAGTGAATCTTCCCTCTAGCTACCAATCCCAGATGGCCCTTCTTTGTAACAAATATCGAGGTGCAGCGGCAGAACCAAGCAAGGGGATATTCATCTCATCTCGAGCAAGTGTTGAATCACTTGCTGAGGCATTTGAAACAGCCGCCAATTGCATTCCTGTTTCACAGACCTTTGAGCTGGATGGACAAGTCAGCAACAGTGAATGCTGGCGGCTAATCGAGAAATATGCCCCACAATCGATTCCGGAAGGAAGCATGCAGCAATTCTCCTTCTGGGTAAGGTTCATCTACAGGCGGGTTTCAATTCTTGACAAAAACGATGAGTTCAACTTCAATAACAAGTTTGAGCGCCTTGGAAGCAGTTTGATGGAAATCATGTTGATGGAATCTGAAAGAATCCTAGGGCAAGATCTTGCTTTTGATTGGATCAACACAAACTATACTCAGCTCATTTATGACTTTGAAGATCCGGAGTCACCCAAATTTCGTCTACTCTGCACGTCACCTGGAAACCTGGATCCAGAAGTTCGGCAAAGATATGATGAGCTTACCCTTCCAGGTTTCTTTGTTCCAACAGAATCAGAGTTGAGCAGTCAGAGAGTTCTCTGTGACTACCTATCACAGGCCTTGGACATCCCTGTGGGTGGGCGTGATTGTCTTGCTTGTGTTGAAAAGGAACGGTTTGTCTTGACCCTAGATTTTGCATTGAAGATGCTGTGCTTGGAGGAAAGAGTGGCCTGTGGCATTCCAGTAATTATGGTGAGTTTCCTAGGCAATCTCCAGCATACCAGACCCAACTTGTCTCAATGGGTTGTGTGTTTTCTCCACAGGAGGGAGAAACTGGTGTGTCCAAGACTGCATTGACCAAGATGTATTCGAAACTGAAGAACTTGTCCAATTCTTTGCGGGCAAAAGAGCTGACCAATGTGGATCTGAAAGCCATCGAGGAGGAGGCGGAACAGAGAGGGCAAAGTTTGGGGATGGGTGACAGTCCTCTAGCGAGGTTGGAAAGATCACTTGAATGTGCGGCAGAGCGTTCGCGAGAGGACAAAACTGAATTGTCGGAGCTTCTGTACACTTTGCTTACTGAGAAGATTGAGCAGAGACCAGCCATCTTTCAAAGCAAGCCTGACAAATTTGACTGTGGCCAGACTCGAAAAGTTCTTGAAATGCTGAAGTGGTTTGGCTCGTCTGTTGTGGAGCCGACATTCTTTGGTATCAACGTGGATTCAACGATGCGTGCTGCTGATTTTTCAAGCTTGCTTGACCCCATTCGCCAAGTCGCGAGAAAGCTCAAAGGAGAGAAATCCACTGTGATTGTATTTTTTGATGGTAAGGCATGCATTGTTTCTTCTGGTTCTTCTTTCTTTGACCAACAGCTGACCTCCCATACACCACCTCCTTGATAGAGATCAACACCTCTTCTGTGCTGGGTCTTTTAAAGGAAGTTGTGGTGGATCGAAGCCTTAATGGTGAACCATTGGAAGCGAACATAGTGGCTGTTGCTGCGTGCAACCCCGTGCGCTCATCTCTCCAACGCCGGGCATGGGCAAGCGGGCATTACCAGGTTGTGGCTCTCCCGCCATCAATGGAATTTCTGAAATGGTGTTTTGGGTCTTTGAATGCTGCACAAGAAGAACAGTTCATAGCTTGTCGTCTTGAAATGATGGGCCGGAATATGGTTCCTCCAGCTCTTTGCTTGGCATTCACCAGGTTGATTGCAGCTTCACAGAGGACGGTGCGTCGACTGGCCGAATCAGACTTGTTGAAGGGTGTGGAAAGAGATCAGTCCAGGATATTGGAAGCAAAGCAAAGGGCTTCTTCAGTTGTCTCCCTTCGTGACATCCAACGGGTTTTTACGCTGTGGGACTTCATCTCTTCAAAGTTTGAGTCTCTTGGGCTCACATCTTCCTCTCATGTTATGCGGCAACGGAGAGGAATGCTCCTTGCTGTGGCTATTGTGTACTTTGTGCGCTTGGATTGTGCAGGCCGATATGAGCTCCTAAGCGTCATCCGAGGATTACCTGGTGAAGAGCTAGAAGAAAGTCTTGATGGTGTTCTTGATGTTGCCATCGAAGCAGTTCTCTCAAATACTGTTGTACCTGAAGGTATTGCGCCCACCAGAAGCCTTGCGGAGAATTGTTTCATGACGCTCGTCTGTACCCTTTCCCGAGTTCCTCTTCTAATTGTTGGGCTTCCTGGTACAGCAAAAACACTCAGTGTGAATATGTTGGCGGACACAGCCTGTGGTGAGGACAGTTCCAACCCTTTCTTCAGGGAGTTTGCACGTGTTTGCTTGTTCCACTACCAGTGTAGTAGAGAATCAACAGACAAAGAAATTGCGGCCGTCTTCCAAAGAGCAAGCCAGCGACAGCAGAAAGTTGACCGTGCAAAACAGTGCTGTGTTGTCTTCATGGATGAGGCAAGTTTGCCTAAGGAAGAAAGGGAGAGTCATAAAGTTTTGCACTACACATTGGAAGGAGACTCTCGTGTTGATGTTGGCTTTGTTGCAATTGCCAACCATATCCTTGATGCAGCCAAGAGTAACCGGTGTGTCGTTCTGCTGCGCCCGAAGCCAAATGACAAGGAAATGGCCACAATTGTCAGTGGTTTGCTATTTGATAGGGCTTGCGATGGCACAATCCTGACACGTGAAGTGGAGCTTGGCAATAGCATTATGATGGCAGATTCGTTTGCACTAGAGCTCACTAGCCAATGGACCAGCCTAGCGGAAAGCGTTTTCTCTTCTTCGCAACCAAGTCCGCGCAGCTCCAATGGCCTGCCTGTCCATGCAAGAGCCCACATGATGGAAGAGGCAGAAGTGGAAACATTTTTTGGCTTGCGAGACTTCATTTATTTCCTAAAGGCATTGAAGTCCACAACTACATCTCGGACATTGACACGGATTCAAATTCCGGTGGAGTCTTTTGTTCAGTCACTTGAGCGAAACTTCTCAGGTCTGGGACAAGCCAAAACAAGGAAGATTGTCTCATTCTTCCTACAACCATTCTCTGATTCATTGGGCTTGGGACAGAATGTTGTTGATTTCCTTCGATCCCCAATGGAGATTCTTTGTGACTCCTTGCTACACAACCGGGCATGCTTAGATCAAAAGGAACGGGCTCGGTTCACCATGATCATTGATAGCTCTGAGGATGATTCCATCATGCGCCTTTTGGGAATGACTGGTCTAGTTGATCCAACCAAGGGAAGCTTGTTCAAGGCTTCTCACATGCCAGAGGACTCCTCATCAGAAAAGCTTCGTTTGATCTCTGGAGTGAAATTTGCAGCAGCCCAAGGAGGTTTGGCTCTGTTAAGCCAAACAGAATCTGTGAATGAATCCTTTTATGACCTTACAAACCAGAATTTTCGGGTGGTAGCTGGTCGAGATGGAGTCTCTCTATTCACAAATATTGCGGTTGGGGGGGAATCAAGAAGAAGCAAAGTTAACCCCGACTTTGAATGCATCGTGCATGTGAGAAGCTCCAAAGTTTGTGAGTTGCCCAGTCCTTTCTTGAACAGATTTGAAAAATGCCGGCTGGATATCAAGGATTTTTTGTTGGATGCGTTATCAAAGCTTGGGCCAGGCATGACAGGTGTAATGCAAAGAGCACGTATGCAGACCCTGCTCCTGCTAAGCCCCTTGATTGAGGAAGAGGGATTGTTTGGATGGGCAAACAATGATCGGACGCTTGACAGCATTTTTGTTGATATGCTCCCATCTTGGTCCTTGTCTCATGGTGCAACAGCACCACAATTTGTGGTTGGCAGAGCAGAATCATTCTCATCAACCCTGGCACAATTTGTATCAACAATGACTTCATTAAGTGTGGAAGCTGCTGACCTGAGGAAAATTTGTGAACAAGCTCTTGAAGTCCTACCAGCTGAGGCCGAGGGCCTATTGAAACAGTTTGTGGATGTCACTGTTGAGACTGGTGGCTTAATTGAGCAAGCACTCAACAAGCTAATGTCAGTGCCATTGGATGACAATTTAGGCAAGCTTTGCCAGGGCCTTGTCCAGATTGTAATCACACAATATGCTGTTGCGACCTTGATGCGACTTGCAAAGCCAGAGATTGTGTTTGCACTACAAGACAGGCTTCATCCCGACATAGTCCAGATGAATCTCAAACAGCCATCTTCCTTGAAGAGTCTGGTTGAAAGGGAGCTGAATAGTCTCGCAAACTGCCCCAAATCAAAGATGGTAGTCGCCTACACCAGGACTGATGTTTTCAACCTCTGCATGCCAACGCTATCACCAAATGAAGACCCAAGCAAGCTAGAGAAGGCAAAAGCTGAGGAAATTTCCACTCTTGTTTCAGATAGAGTTGAAGAGCTTGTTATTGAGCGTCTGGACTTGCTGCGGAGTGAAGCAAGGCTAAGAAGCTCATTGGTTGCTTGGATTCAACAGCCCAGAAAAAGTGCCTACATACTCTTTGTTGACATGAAGGACAGCATGTCTACAGAAAGATGCAACTATGTCAGGATGTGTGTTGAAGGATACCTCTCCTCAGCCAAGAGCAAGCTGTTTGTTCTTGTCCTCCATTATTCTCCCATGGCATCATCTTCATGGTACCCCGCTCTTCCCCTGGGTGGTTGGAGCCACTACTTCATTGACGGGATTGGTCAGATGGGGCCTGAAATTGGCACCAATGGTTGGCTGTCAATTGTCTGCTCCGGTCAGAAGGGAGCAAATGATTTACACAAACAACTGCTGGGCTTCTTGAAACAACTACTTCCTTCAGCCTTGTTGCAGGTTGGTTGTCAGCAGATTCTCCATCCCACACAGATTCACAACGTTGATGCTGAAGGAGACATGTTTGCCTCCCAGGTCAATGCTTTGCTGGAGGTCACAAACCGTAGAGTCGGCCAGCTTACAGTTGGGGATATCCTCTGTAGCAAATTTGCAAGAGAATGGCTTCAGGATGGACTTCCCAAAGTGGCATGTGCTGCTTCCCAGGGTCTCATGCAAGGGACAACTCAACTATCTATGGGAGCATCCATACAGAGCTCTGTCTCAAGAGCATTTCAGGCATACATACACTGGAGCCTGTGCAAAATGAATCAAGATCAGAATCTTTCGGTCCTCACCGGCCCCAATAGATGCTCAAAGGATGTTGAAGAATTGTTTGGCTTTGTTTTGGAGCGCTTGCCAACAGTTGGCGCAGGTGAGATTTTCATGCACCAGGAAGTATCAAGTCGCGAACCAGCAAGTGGGAAGAACTTGCTGGTAAAGGCTAGATTCCCTTTCTTCTCCATGATATCATCGTGCATTGACGAGTGTCTTGAGATGAGTGAGATGGAGTTGACAGAAAACAGAAACAGCACAGGGACTACTCGAGTGCCCAGTGATCATTGCACAAAAGGTTTGTTTGACACAGCCATGAACCTGCTTGGGAATGGCACCAGGGAATTAGCGGATCGGCAGATTGATTCCCATCGTCTGGACTTGCTGGCCAATGTGGTGAAGCTGGTTCAAGAAGCTTGCCCTACTGGGTGTGACAGTGATGTCTTCCAGTTGTACATGGAGCACTTTGTGAAACATACAACAGGATGTGAAGCTACTGAGGTTGCACTGGAGTGGCTAAGGGAAGAACTATTGAAGGTTGGTGCCAAGAGGAATCTTGTTGGGCTGCACTGTGTCCTTCGCGCCAATGAGACCCGAGTGTTCTTCCTGAGGTTCACATCATGGTCGGCTGCACTGGCAACAAAACAAGGCAATCTTGATAGAACACAACTGATACAATCCATACGTGCACAAGATAGATCTGTTTCGATGCAGCTTGTTACCATCATGTTGAAGCATTTTGAGGAGACTTTGCCAAGCATCCTGGAGCCAGATTCAACCTGGAGCATTCAGCTTTCATCCTTCCTTTCACAAGTTGTCACGGGACTTGTGGACCAATCCATTTTGTCTTTAGGAGACACAGGAGCTCGCATTCGAATCCTCGTTGGTTTCCTTGTCTTCACCAGGGTGCCGGTATCAGAAGACATGCTACGTTCAAGTCTTGCTCAGTGGTATGATGACGAAAACAAGGTATTCCGAGAGGAGGCAAAAAAAATCTCTCTTTCGGACTTCTTGGCCTGTATCGGCGGTCACCAAAAGACTCGAGAGTCTCTACTTTGGGGCAACTTCTGCCCTGATTTGATGAAAGCTATGCCAGACTACTTGGATCAAGACTTGTGTGCATTGGCAGGAATCATCAATGATGGTGATATGCCAAGCAAAGAATCTCACTTTTCCTCGTCCTTGCTGCAAAGGGCTTGCTCAAACAGTGGTGGGACTGATTGGTTCGGATTGTCCAAGCCAGCCCTGACCAGGATCAGTTCTCTACTCCAGTGTAAAAAGCTGAGGGAGTTTACTGAAACAGGAGTGAGAGTGTCTGTTCCTCACTTCATCCCCTCTTGGCTTCTTGCCTCATCATCTGAATCATTGCATCATGGTTCTGCAAGGCTTATTTCAGATGATGAGATGTACTACCCAGAGTTCTTCTCGTCATATGAGCACTGTTTTGATGGGAACTTTTCAGTGGTAGTGTTTGACATGATATTGCGTATCCAGTTGAAAGCAGCCGGCAAAATGCCATCCTCAGATCTTCTCCAGTTGCTGATGAAGGGTATAGAATTGGAGACAACTGTTGATCCTACAAAGCCTGAAGACCAACTGGCAGGGTCCGCACTTAGTGCTCTGGCTCTGGATTCCCAAATGCTGTGCTTTGTAGCAAAGGTAGCCCAAGAGCTGGTGGAACATGGAGAGGCTGCAGCACTGACCAGTACACATGCACAAATTGGGGTTTCCATGCTGGACCAGATAATGCACCTTCCTCACACAAGATACAAGTCATTCTTCCTAGCAATGATCAAGCATCGCAGTGGGGCAAATTCATTGGCCTCACTAGCGGCACCAGGAGGTCAACTCAACATGTTCCCATGGTGTCAAGAACTAGCAACACGGGATGAGGTTGCTGATTTTGAGTTGCCTACACTACAATTCTTCATCCAGCAAGAGCCTGATATACAACCACTAGCCCCAGCAGCAATTGTCATGAAATCAGGGGATACGTCTGTTAGTCAGACTCGCTACATACAAATTCTTCTGGATGGGTCAAGTCTCTTGGAGGAATTATCCCTCCTACCAGATCTCATTGAGGTAAGATTGATTGCTCCACAATACTCAAACATGGAGCCTTCTTTTTGGGTACTAACTTTTCCCCTTTTGGTCCAATTAGTTCTATCTCTGGGTACATGATACCTTCAAGCATCAAGTCACAAGGAAAGATGCCCGTTCAAGTATAATAGGGGACTTAATGACACGAGACAACCTTCTCAAACGTTTTGAAAAGATGCATGCATTATGTCTTGCTGGCCTTTGGGAACGGCTGTCTAGGAAGATGGACAAGTCGCTTCAAACTTCGAAATTGTCTTGGAATTGCAACGAGTTTGCTTTCACAACTTTGAATGATGCGACTGTCATGGAGCTTGTGAGTGGTGGCCATCTAGACGAACTTGGCAATGATTTCCTCTTCCGGGTGATCAGGAGCATTATTGTCAAGTACAATGCATTAGTGACCCGTGTCCATGAGCTTCAAGACGAGGAAGGAGAAAGAACCCGTGAAAGTGAGTTCATCCTGCCCAATACCATCTTGACAGGGTGTGTTGGTTCTATAGCAGTGAATTTACTGCCTTTGCTCCCAATGCCCGAGCTTGAGTTAATTGCAAGTGCTTCATGGCATAACGGCACCAAGACTTTCAATCTGGAGTCCTTTGAGAGTCTCTTGGCATTGTCATCAACCTACACTGACCGACCCAGATGCATATTGGACCCCGTGACCCACCTTCGGGAAAGATTCTTCTTTCATGGTGACAGATACCATGAAAAGCGTAGCAATGAACTGGAGCTGGTGCTTGCTGACTCTGGAATATTTTATGCCCGAGAGCAAGATTTTCAATTGGTCAGGAAGGCAAAGGAGACCTTGGACCAGCTTGGTATGGTAGCAAGAGACAAGGGTGTTGAAGGGCTACTCAAAATGAAGTTCCAAAGTCTTGACAGCCACCGAGCTGTCTCTTCCATGCTTACAGCGCTTTGCGCATTGTTTGAAATCCTTGCCTCAAAGGGTTCCTGTCAATTTTTCTGTCTGGCAGAGGCGCTGGCTCGTGTACGCTTGACTGCTGTGGACACTACCAAGCTGCCAGAAAAGCTCGGTTTCCCAGAGTTGGATTCTGCCCAATGGAAATTTCTGAGGGCTTTGAATCGAGAGCAAATTGCAGAGCTGGTCCATTACCTCTGTTATCAGCTTGCAACCGAAGGATATTTGTTCGCCAACTGCACCTTGTCAGCAACTGAAACGATCAGCGAGATTCGTCAATCCATCATTAGGGAAAGAATCGATCGACTCTTTGCCACTCATCGAAGACAGACGACGGATCTCTTGAGCCAGTTCACAAGGAAAGTGCTGGAATCCAACAAGGATATGATTTGCAAGGAAGCCTGCCAAAGTTCAAGCCCCCTCGGCGCCTTTCTCGTCAAGGCTGGGCTTTGCGATGCCGTGGATCCCATTCTTCGATGTCTCCCTCACGACATTACGGTTCGAAATTATGTTTCGTTGCTTCAGCTTCTGCAGCAAGCTGGCCTCTCGCTATTCTTGAGGCTTGCTCAAGACGAAGAAGATTCAATTTCAGAGGACGTCGACTCGCCTGTGCCCACCCAAAAGCATGGCTGGCTTTGGACAGGGGCGGATTCTCTGGATGAAAGTCTTGCCACCACCGAGGAAAACTCGGAAGACGGAGAGTACGGATTCAACTTGTCTTTCAATCTCGAAGACGCGGCTCGGGAACAAGAACACGAAGCAAACAGTGATGGAACGGTCCACTCGCTTGTGGATCAAGGTGCTACCAACTCGGAGGAGACGGAACTATCAGCAATGGTAATCCAGCGTTGGTGGCGCAGGTGCTGCTTGAAACATGAGAACGATCTCCTGCGAGGTCCCCTGGTTTCCAACAAAGGGGACTTCCTCCATCACTCTGCTAGTGGCGAGTATAATGAAGAAGACGAGTCGCACTTTGACGAGGAATCCAGAGACCAGAAGGGCTTGCCGGAGGAAAAGGATGCCAGTGCGCATGAACTAGAAGAGGAGGAGTTGGACGGAAAGGAACTAGCCGACGGAGATGCCATGATCAAACTCTTTGTATTTCTGGTCATCTTGGCAGCGTTTGCGGCAGTCTTATATTCAGTTCTCTTCGGTTCTCCTGGACTCGGCATTCGAACGTTCTCTTGAAGCCCATTGCTACGGTAGACCTGTAAATCCTTAGCCCACCTGATTTATTTGACCATCAATACCATAGATTACCATACCAGGTACCGATACGCTATGGAGGAGCAGGCATCAACATAAGTTTTGTTTCATGGTGTCTGTGCTGCTTTGTATCCAAAGCACCAGTCGAGTCGCCACCGCTTGAGGAGGATTGGAAAACGTTCAATTGAGGTCGACAAGAAAGCTTGGATGGTCACAGAAAGATGAATGCCTTTCAAAAGCTTCATTTGTTGTTGTCCCCGGAGACGATTGCTGCGCACCATTAATTCCGTTTGAATGAAGCCCCATGATTTATTTCTATACCTGCCGAGGCATCGGTGCTGCAAGGAGATCGTAAGATTGTAATCATGCTGTGTACGAACCATGGGCCTGCTCATGGGCTTTGTGGCGGCGGAGAGAATCATATACAGAGAGAACCACTACAGAGTTATGGTAGTAACATCGCATCATTCTCTGTGTCGTACAGTACTGTTGCTGCCAGCTACGCTCCGATACACTTCCTACGGTAGGCGCATTGGCAACATCGTGGTATCCATCGTGCAATGCCTCTGTTGCATGCGTCCCATGGGTTCCTTTGTGTATCCAAAGATTCTGTTGTGCCTTACGACTAGCTAGTAGTAGTTACAGTAGGTAGCGTACGGTACGAATGTACTCTTTGAATGAATACCGGTAGTCTTCAAGAGCCGGACATCTGATATCTTTTCACCCCTCGCTCGAAAACATGTGGATCCAACTTTGTAGTTAGAACACGAGATTGAAGAAGACAGATTGATCCTGTGGAGACAAAGCCAATGCCATCGGATGCTTCAGTCTTGATTATTTCGCTGCAGTACTAGTACATAGGTACTCAAGAGGCACGCACGATGAGTAGGTTTGGGAAAGATCTTTCGAGAGGCGTGGAGCCATCTCAAAATCTTGCTCGAACAGAAGAAATTCTGCCACGGCAAAAAAGTTGAGGGTAAGTCGACCATGGCGAATGCGATGATGCGGTTTGATCGAGCGAAGACTTGCATATTTGGCGGAAGGAGTTTGTAGAGGGAAGGAAACTAGCTTCCAGGGACGGTTGGAAGGGAAACTGTTTTCTGCTGTTGTTCTGCTTTGAATACTGTATCTCCATTCCATTGATTCTTTGCTCATCTTCGCTCCATTTTTGCTGCTCCTCTCGCTTCCAAACCTCCGTAGAAGAAACTATTGTTATTCAGATATAACTACTAGGAAATACTGCAAGAAGAGAAGAGAAGAAAACTTTGTCGAGTCGTACTGTACCTGGGCTCTCTGTTGGTGGAAGTGAAGCAGGAGAATTCGTGGTCCAAGCCAACGGTGAACAGACACTACCATGAAGAACGTTTTCTACTATAACATCACGGTCAAGTTCATCAGTGCAGGAGGGAGTTCCAGGGATGTTCCTCAGACACAAACTTTTGAAAAAGTTGCCAGTGACTCTCAGGTTGGGTTTGGGCAGGGCAACAATAAGACGACCGTCCCGAGGAGGGAAAAGTTTCAAGTCAGAAAAACAAACTTTTGGAGGAACAGCGACAAACAATTGGCCGGTGTTCTCAATCGGGATCAGCTAGGCGGAAAAGTCTGCGTTTGTAGCTTTCGCCCGGAGGTAGACAGATTTGTGGAAGTGGTTGGGAAATTGAATGTTGCTGCAATCATTGTCTCAAAGCATCCTAACGTGGACTGTGCCAAGCCAGTCTTTTGCCTGCCGGAAGCGGTTGTCAATAAACTTTCTCGATGGTGTAATGTTGATATTTACATTGAGGAAATCCAGGGAATGAAACCTGCAATGCCAAATGATCCTTTGCTGTGTGAAACAAATGTAGATGCCGAAATGAAAGAAAAAAGAACCAGAGACAACACAGCAACACGATCTTATGTGGACGCTCTCAAGGCGAATTGGAGTGAGCAGCAGCCTAGTCCCACTGCCACGTCCGTCTCGGGGGCATCTGTAACGGATGGACAATTCGAAGATGCTCCCGATGACAAGGTCTCGGCAAAAAAGGTGGAATCAAATCAGCGCACGAGTGAAACCAAGCAAAGCAAGAGAAGCAGCTGGGGGGGTCTGGGTCGACTTGGTGGCTATTTGGTGAGTTCTGTTTCATCGTTGGTCAAGGGTGAGCCAGAACTGATGAAGCTATTCAAGGCCAAGAATTGGTCACAAGACGACAACCATGAAGGATACCAAAGTGCGATAAAATTTGTCCAAGAAAATGGCAAGGAGAAATGCGACGATGAGACGGTCACACAGGTCGTGGACTGGCTCAAAAACAATTCTGCTGGACCCATGCGACTCGCGGTATGCATGGAGATTTGGCACTTGGTTGGAGAAAGGGACGTAGGGACACAGCTTTTCAATGAAATTGTGGTGTCGTTGGCCAAAATGAATATCAGTGAGAAACGAGCAGTTGGTCTCATGTGCAAACACAGCAAATTCTTGCGCCGACAAAAGCCACACAGAATCGTCGGGCAATTCTTTTCTGCCATGGTGCTCGAATTGGTTGCCCGCGGTGGAAAGCAGGCGGTCGCAGACTTACTTGAGACTGAAGCTTCAATGGGATCGTTCTGGGTGGCCACTCTCTTCTACTGGAATGACTCGGGGATGTTGGTCCAGAAAGAGGTCGACTGGGAGTTCTGGGAGCACATTCGAGTGCTCCTTTTGAACACTTTTGTCGGGGAGCACAAAAACGAGTTGATGTCGTTGATTGACGTTCAGCGTGCAAACACGATTGCTCTCTTGTTGCAACCAAGTCATTCGCAGATACACGACACCTTCTTTGACCTACCGCACTCCGTATCTCTGGAGTCTCATGTCACCGAGTGGATAATAAAACTCGCCGGTGGCCTCGTCAAGAAGCACCTTGCGGGTATAGATTGCTCCGAGGAATGGCAGAAAGTATTTGTTGTTCTGTCGGAGGCGTGTCCCACCCAATTGACGGACGGGAAATGTCGACAAGTGCTTGATCGGCTCGCACGACTTGCTAGCTATGACGATTGTCAGCGTTTCAAAATTTACAGTGTGATCGCTGCTGGAAGCCAAGAGACGACTCTGTACAGTAAAACTCTGTTTGCCTTGTGTGAGTGTCTTCGGCAAGATCTCATGGTGTGCAACCCCCAGATAGTGTCAGATCTCTCTTCCCTATTGCAATCGCCATTTGGCTCACAACTCATGCAAGGAAAGCGTGTTCTACTACGCGTCGTAAATTTCGCGGAGAGATCCATGCAGCATCCTGAAATCGAATTCGGTGGCAAATTACGCTTGCTCACGATACTCCATGCAGAAATGGCTGGCGGCAATCACGGGACTGACTGGAGCCGCCGAAAGTACGACGTAGTCGTGGGCTTATTGATCGAGGCGTTGCCATTGCATTCATGCAGAGAAAAGCTTGAAGATCTGCTGCTGCTGTCTCTTAGCACGATGCCCATATTTGAAGGATGTGCGGACGAAGTCGTAGCGCGTACTGTTGACACCTTTTCAAGTGAAGACGTGCTTGGCAACATTCGAGTGGTCACGACCGCTTTGCTTCGCCTTGCCCAGAATCCATCGGGATCATTCGGATTCTGTTTATGCAGCCATCTACGCCTAGCTCTTGTGGGTTTTTGCTCGAGCTTTGACCGAGCTGCTGTGGTCCTTCTCGACCTTGCGTTCGATGAAAATCCTACTAGGGACACACAAGCTCTTGTCAGACAAGTCATCTCCAAAACTTTCAATCAGTGGAAGCCAACTTCTCTTATCCAACTGTCCCGTCTAAAGGGGATGTCCATCGATTTGTGTGCTCGATGCTTCCAAGTCAACACGACGCTTCATCCTATGTTCAACTTCAAGGAGCATCTACTGCGACTGGTCATGGAGTGGATATCACGATTTGAAGCAGAAGCTGTCTTGCTTCGAGATCTAGAGGAAGGAAAGTTATGTGCGGCCTCTCCCTTTTGGGTTGTGCTTGAGACGCACTGGAATAATTCAAAGATGCTGCCATCGCTGGACGACATAGTTTCCAAAATTAAAGACTTGGAGGAACTCGTGGGTTCAATTCTTGAGTCTTTGGCTGCGTCTCCCGACTGGAATTGCTCGTTGGTTGACCTCTTGAAAGCCTATGATTGGGTCGAAAGTGAAGGATCTGAATTCGAACGCGTTATTGCAACCTATTGCCCCATATCCCACGAAAACTATCAGACCTCTTTCGCACCGGAAGGGTTGGATGATGCGACGATGTTTCTGCACGTTCGCGAAACTGTGGCATTGCAGCAACTGCGTGAGGATGCTCTTGTGGCAGAGTCGCTACGGTCATCCTACTGGCATTCTCTTTCCATATGCGATTTTTTTCTACAGCACAAGTCAAAGATCTTCGAAGGAGAGATCGGCCAGTTGTTGGATGGGCAGGTCGACCTTGAGGATCTTTCTTATGCCGTCGATTCAACCCTTGAATCTATACAGGATCTTTTCTCCCCGGGTTGTGACTTCGAGGTTTTCAAGAAGAGCCTTGATGGCATTTCCATGGCGGAAGGGGTTTTGGAACATGAATGCTCCGTCCTGTTGAAGCGTCCGGAGTGTGGGTTGACCGACGAAGACGTCAATCGATTCCTAATTGTGGCGTCCTTCATGCAGATTGAAGGGCCACTCAGTGAGTTTCTGAACTTCTGTGAGCAAATGAAATTCAAAGTAATTCAAGACGAATTGTTTTCTGTGCTGAAGACGCTGGTGGCTTCGCTTGTGTCTTCCTCTTCCTCGGATCCAAAAGTTGAAGTCGTTCATGGCCTATGCTTGCAGCTTGATTCAACGCTGCACCCTGACTGTGGAGACTGCTCACAGGATCCTTCAACGGTACTTACCCATCTGCGCCGACTGAGAGGGTTGTTCACTTTCCTTGGCAGCTTTTCCCATCACGGCGAGGTCTGGGTATTCTCAAGAGACAACAAGTGGTTGGGCAAAGAGGGACTAGACCAATTCTATCTCGAATTCGAAAACGTCACAAACATAACCCTCGGTAATCATAAGGACTCTTTCTACATGACGGTCCTGGATGCTTTGGAGCCAACTGTCCGAGTCATTTCAGCATTGGGAGGACTTCAAAGTGAGGAAAGCGTTCCAAGCATGCTTGAAAAGATATCATCAAACTCGGACATGTCTCGATGGATGGAAAATGGTGGCCACGACAATTTGAAGCAAGTCCAAGGCTCTTTGTCTTTGTTGCGGGGCTGGTTCTGTGATGGCGTCGATGAAAATGCCAAGATTGGGGCCGAACTTAAATCTATTCAACGCAGTGGAGTGTTCTCAATTTGTTTGTCCCCCAAATTGTCACTGCAGCTTCAGTATACGCTGGCTACAAATGGAACGATGGAAGATCGCTGTGCCGCTGATGAAGAACTTGATGATTTGGTTGAACGCATGGGGATGATCCAGCATGACGATCCAGCAGATGCTCGCGCGGTTGAGGGATTCTTGAACCAGCATCGTGTGATGATGGCTGCGCGATCCAACTTTGCGGAAAGCTACGCAGTTGGATATCCTCTCCCAGGTTCAGAAGCGATGTCATGTTCCGCGGGCCACGAGTACCTCGATGAAGCAATGGCAATCTTGAAACGAAGCCAAACATCGCTGAAGGAAAAGGACTCCTGGCTTGACTCAACACGGAGTCGGTACCCCACGTCAATGCTGTTTTGGACGAAAGAACTGAAGCAAATATACGACATACTAGGTGGAGCACAGGACGAAACAGTCTTGCGACGCCTGATGGCCATCCTTTCAAGGCTGGATTCAAGTCTTACCCGCGATCAGGTTTCAAGCATTGCCCTGCAGCACATGGGCCATCTGAAGGGGGATGAGGGCTGGTTGGTGATCACTTCGAAGTTTGTTGAGGATGTCCACCAGGCTGTGGGGGCTCCTTTCGAACAAAAGGAAAGGAATGAAGTTGGCGTTCTCAAGTTGCATACGCTGTCTTGTGATGCTGGCTGTGAGAGCGACGCAACACTGGGATTGTTGCAAAACATTTATAAGGTACGAAGCATGTTCATCGTTGGTGCAACTACAAATACGACCGAGCTCTGACTTACAGAAACTTTGCTCTCTGCGCAGAACCGGCTGCCCGCCGAATTTGAGATTCTATTTGTGTCTCCAGAGACTGAAAAAGAGGAAGTTGATCTGTTCTTGCGTCGATCGAAAGTATTCACCACAAACATATTCACCATAGTCAACGTTGACAAGATGGCGGGAAATTCCCTTGAAAAAGTGCTCGACTTTACGTCAGACCGAGAGAATAAATCGCTGGGGCTGCGTCTGCACTTAATACAGGCAAAAACTTCGATGTTGCATACTTCAAGCTTCCTAGAGGGCAGCGAGTGGCGTCATTGTGCCACTGAAGACCAATCAAGTTGTTGGAGAAACATCATCAATGGCGAAAGATGCCAAAGCGTGAGCATCGTTCTCAGTGAGGCGAGTGGTGCTGGGAAGACTCGGTTGATTCGTAGAGAGATAAAACGGCGCCATCGTGATAAGGCAGTCGGTGCAATTACAGTCCATGAAGGGAGTATGATGGACTCCTTAACCGATGATATCATTGATGCTTTCAAACTGAACGGAAGTAAGAAAGCCATCCACTTTTCATTCATGTGTTTGCTCGAACCAAGCAGTGAGGTCAATTGCGCCTGGCTAGACACAATCAATCGATTCTTCTTTTCTTTTCTGGTTCTTGGCCTGATTCGAAACAGTGATTCTTCCAAATCATTCCATGTTGGAAACAGTGGGTGGACGATATACGTGGAGCTTCCATCGATGCTACGAGGCGGCAACGGAGAAACTGCTGTTGGTGCGACACAGGAATGGCTACGAAAGCATGTTCCAGTTCTATCCATTTGTGGTGAGGTTCGCCAGCCAGAACAGCGATTCTCTGTCGACGATGCAACGCGAAGAGTTTGCACGTATCTTCGGGCCTACGAAGACGGAACAATTGACCGGAAGTTCAAACCCGGCTCTGGCAGGAAGAAGCTTGTCTTTGTCCTGGATAATTCAGGCAGCATGGCAGAGATCGTTGGCAATGACAAGACTGCCTTGAGCGCTGCTGTGGATTGTGCATTGGAAATTTTTGATTCACACCTGAACCAAAACGATGTAAGTAACTGTCACGGGACGGGACTATTTTGATCATTCTGAACTTCGACTTTAATCTTGTTCTTGAATCCAGATGGCTGGGGTTGTTCTTTTTAATCAAAATACATCCATCCAAGTACCCATCCAAGTTGTGACGGACGAGCACCACAAGGCAGAGCTGCGCAATTCATTGGACTGTGTTCGCTTCAGCGCGGGTGGAGGTACACGGATGTATCCAGCCTTGCAATACGCTGTTGAAGACTGCCAGAGAACCCATGACGAAGATATGGAAACATGGATAATATGCTTGACTGATGGGTGTACAGGCGGTACAGACGAAACATTCCGTCCGTGCCTAGAAAACTCTTGTGACAATGTTCATGTCATCTTGATCGGAGTGAATCTGCCCCTTCAATATGGACAACGGATGCAACTCCTCTGCAACAAGTATCAAGATCCTCCTGTGGAATCCAACAAGGGCCAGTACATTGCCTCACAAGCCAACATTGAATCACTCGTGGAGGCTTTCCAAACTGTTGCCAGGGCGATCCCAGTGTCCCAGACATTTGAGTTGGATGGACAAGTCAGCGATGGCGAATGTGGACGGCTCATTCATAAGTATGCACCGGATTCCGTTCCAAGGCACAACATGCAGAAGATGAGCTTTTGGGTGAGCTTTCTGTACAGGCGAGTCAGTGTGCTGGATTCAAACGAGAACTACAATTACAATGAAACCGTTGAACACTTGGGCAGCAGCTTGATGACAATCATGCTCTTTGAAGTGCAGAGAATACTTGACAAAGATCTTTCTTTGGATTGGGTCAACACGAACCATACTCAGCTTATCTATGATTTCGAAAACCCTGAAGCACCAGAGTTCCGTCTGCTCTGCACTTCACCACGTACTTTGGATCCTGTCCTTCGACAGCGGTATGAGAGCCTCAATCTGCCAGGCTTTTTCGTACCTTCGGAGATGCAGCTGCAGAGCCCTCGCTTTCTCTGTGAGCTTCTCTCGAAAGCCCTTGATATCCCAGTCAGTGGTAGCGACTGCTTGAATTGTGTGAATAACGAAGGGTTTATCATTACAGTCGACTTTGCATTGAAGATGCTGTGTCTGGCTGAGAGGGTGTCTTGCCGCTGCCCAGCTATCTTGGAAGGTGAAACTGGAGTTTCGAAAACGGCACTCACAAAAATGTATTCAAAACTACTCAACCTGTCACATATTTTGAAAGCTGCAAGGCTCACTGCCCTGGATCTGGATGACATAGAGCAAGAGATCCAATCCATGGGATACAATGTGGATGATGGCCACATTGCTTTGGACAGACTGGAGAGATCGCTTGAATCTGCAGCAGAGCGTTCACGAGAGGGTACAACTGAATTGTCAGAGCTTCTGTACACTCTGCTAACCAAGAAGATTGAGCTAAGACCAGCCCTCTTTCAAGACAAACCTGACAAATTCGACTCCAACCAGACTCAAGCAGTACTTGAAATGCTGAAGTGGTTTGGCTCCTCACTTGTCGAGCCCACCTTCTTCAGCATTAATGTGGATGCCACATTGAGTGGTGATGACATCTCCAAATTGTTCATCCCTGTCCGTCAAGCTGCAAGAAAGCTCATGGGAGAGAATTGTGCAATCATCGTTTTTCTTGATGAGGTGAACACATCCTCTGTCATTGGGCTCTTCAAAGAAATCGTGGTGGATCGCAGCCTTCATGGCGAAGTACTTGAGGGAAATATCATTCCTGTTGCAGCCTGCAACCCTGTACGCACGGCAGCCAAAGTTGCTACTAAAAGAGAACATGACATGGCAACTTGTTGGGCCAGCGGGCACTATCAGGTTGTTGCGTTGCCGCCTTCAATGGAAGATCTGAAATGGTCATTTGGGAGCCTCAATGCAGCTCAAGAGCGTGAATTCATTTCTCGCAGACTGGAAATGACCGGAACAGACAAGATATCTCCTGGGCTGAGAATGTCTCTCACAGACCTGATATCCTCTTGCCAAGACACTATTCGGCGTTTGGCTGCAAGGCACCTTTGTGAAACAGTGTTTCATGAATCGCAGCCAGACGATGACGATCTTCAACAAAGGGCCGCCTCTGTGGTCTCGCTCAGGGATATCCAACGTGTCTTTACTTTGTATGGGTGGTTCCTGGACAATTTACACTTGCTTGATAAAGAGGCTCTGTCTCTGAAATCAAGTCAGCGAACGTCCATGGTTCTATCTGTTGCAATTGTGTACTACATGCGCTTGGACGCTGGATGTCGACGTGGACTTTTGGCTGTGATTGAGAATCTACCAGGAGAAAAGGGAGAGAAGCATAGCTTCAGGGGAGTTTTGGAGTCATCAATGGAAACAGTGATCAGAAACAGCTTGGTGCCACCAGGGATTGCTGTCACCATGGGCTTAAAAGAGAATCTTTTTGTCACTCTTGTATGCACTCTTTCATGTGTTCCTCTTCTCATGGTTGGCCGGCCTGGCTCGTCGAAAACGCTCAGTGTCAATATGCTGGCTGATAATGCCACTGGAGAAGACAGCTCCAGCCCATTCTACAGGGCTCTTTCCCGTTTGTCCCTCTTTCATTACCAATGCAGCAAGGAGACATCGAGCCGGGAAATTGCAGCTATCTTCCGGAAAGCAAGTCAAAGGCAAGAGAAACTTGATCCAAGTAAGCAACGCTGTGTTGTCTTTATGGATGAGGCGGGGCTGCCAGAGGAAGACCGTGAGTCACTGAAGGTTTTGCATTACCTACTTGAGTCATGTGCTCAGAAGGCTGCAGTTGGGTTTGTGGCAATCGCCAACCACATCCTCGATGCCGCCAAGAGCAACCGGTGTGCAGTGCTGTTGCGCCCAGAACCTGATGAAGAAGAAATGGCAACAATTGCCAGTGGTTTGCTTTACTGCAAAACCACTGATGGCACGATTGTTACAAGGGAAGTTTGCGTTGGGGACACTTTGCTTCCAGCTGACAAGTTCGCCCGCCAAGTTTGCACCTCCTACGACACAGTTATCAAGGGTGGTTTGACCAACAAAGATGCCCACACTTTCTATGGCTTGCGAGATTTCATATATTTCCTTCGCTCGGTGAAGGCCAACGCTAGAGAAACCTCGATGACTAAGCTACACATTTCAATTCGCAGCCTGGTCCAAGCAATTGAGCGGAATTTCAACGGGCTAGAGAAGCGAGCATTATACGAGACCATCGTGGTTTTCCTCAAGCCATTTTGCAATTCATCGGAAATGAGGCGAATCTTTTCTCAGATTGCAAGAGATCCCTTGGAAATCATTCGGGCGTCTCTAGAGCAAAACTGTGCTTGTGTGGACCAAGAGAACAGGGCTCGATTTGCAATGTTCATTGATTCTTCGGAGGATGATTCTATCATGAGGCTCCTGCACCTGATGGGGCTTCTCGAGGACTCAAAAAGGTCCCTCTTCAAGCTCTCTCACATGCCTGATGAGAGTGCATTGGAAAGAATGCGTCTTATATCAGGGGTTAAGTTTGCTGCTGGTCAAGGCAAAGCAGCCCTCCTCAGCCAAACAGAGCCTGTCAACGAGGCATTCTATGACATTACCAACCAGCAATTCCGGATGGTGAAAGATAGGGATGGACAGCAGCTTCTTTTTACCAATATTGCAGTCGGAGGGGTGTCTCGGCGAAGCCAGGTTAATCCATCTTTTGAATGCATTGTCCACGCACGGAGCTCTCAAATCAAGGAACTGCCAGCCCCTTATCTTAACAGGTACGTTCGGAGAACCGCGTGCGATTCATTTCCTATGCATTGCTTTGGTTGGAACCATTGTTCTCTCATCAAAGTTCTTCTTGCTTGATACACCAGATTCGAAAAGTTTCAACTGGACATTAAGGATGTGATTGTGGCCGGATTGACAAAGCTTGGACCGGGCATGGCATCTGTGATACAGCAGGCTCGATCCCAGACCCTTCTTCTCCTCAAGCCATTGATTGAACACTATGGCCTGTTTGGATGGGCTGAAAATGAGCGGACATTGGATGGTGTTTTCATCGACATGCTGCCAGCTTGGGCGCTTCAAGGGGACAAGCCATCGTTCGTTGCAGAGGAGGAGGATTCTTTTGCCGATGTTATGGCTAAGTTCCTCAAAGTGGCATCTTCTTTGAGCGTTGCAGCCAGTGACATCATGGTACTTGTGCGCATATCCAAAAAGCATCTGCCAGAAGACCAAGCAGAGCTCTTGGGTCTCCTGGAAGATGGAGAGGTTGCAGTTGCGGAATTGCAGCTGGCTCTTCGGAGCTTGTTGGCACAACCCAGCGACGGCGTTCTTGACAACTTTTGCAAATCAGTTGTACAGATGATCATGACGCGGTATGCAGTTAACACCCTTTTACAGCTTGCAACTCCGGAATCCGTGTTCGCACAGCGGCATGCCTTGCCGGCTGATGTGTTTGAGTGGTATCTTGAATCATCAGGACATTGTTCTCTGCAAGAGCTAATCCAAACTGAGCTGGAGAATCTCATGAGGCCAAAAATGATCGTCGCTTATTCGAGGACAGATGCGTGTAACCTTTCCATTGCAACTCTCTCGAAAGGACAGAATGACGTTGTAGTGGAGCGGCTGGAATTGCTAAGGAGCGAAGCCAAGGTCCGGGGCTCAGTTTTGGCTTGGATTCAGCACGATGAAAAGCGAGTTTACGTACTCGTTGTTGACATGAAGGGGCAAAAATCCGTGGAGCAGTGCAACTACATCAGGATGCTTGTGGAGAGTCACTTATCAAACACAACAAACAAGATTTTTGTGCTGCTTCTCCACTATCCTCCTTCTACATTTCTCAAGTCAAGCTGGTACCCAGCATTAAGCCTTGGTGGTTGGAGCCACTTTTTCCTCGATGGCATGGATCAGGTCCGGGGGCTTGGCACAAATCAGTTCATGAGACTGTCATGTGAAATTGAGGATGCGCAAGAGAGCGATTTGGTGAAAAACCTACTTGGCTTCCTGGAACAAATGCTGCCCACCGCCCTATCGACTATCGCGTGCAGACAACCATTTCCCCGAACAGGTGGTGGCGTTGACCCTTTCAACGATCAGTTAGAGCAGCTTGCACAGCTGTTCTCGCAGAAGGTCGGAGACCATACAGTCCAAGAAGTTCTCTGCAAGAAGTTTGCACGTGAATGGATGGAAGAGGCCCTCCCATATGCGACCAAGCTAGCCTCAAGGGCTCTTCTCGAGGGAACAACGCAGCTCTCGATGAATGCTTCGATTCATCGATCCCTGGAAAAAGCATTTGAATCGTTTTTGCTTCTGCATTTGGGGGAAATTCTTGCAGGCAGGAACTACGAAGTTATCACAAATGGGGCGTCGGAAGAGGTTAGGCAACTGTTCGGAAAGGTGTTGGAATCATTGCCAGCGGTCCCCTTCGAAGAGATCCTGCTGCAGCAAGATTCTCCCAGTGTGAACCGCCAGCGCCGTGCGGATGAAACCGAAACAATCCCTAGATTTCCTTTTTTCAATTTCATTTCTTCGGCACTCAAAGAATGCATTGAGATCGCCGAAAAGGAGATACTGATGAAGCAGAAAGGCGGTCGTGATAAGCACAGAAGAGCCTGCAAAGGAAAAGCCCTTCTTGAAACATGCACGGAAATCATGGACAATCTGAAGGACGGTGATGACACTGGCTCACATCGTGCAAGCTTGATTCTTGACGTAGTTGGATCAGTGGTTTCTTCTGAGGACGATGACCTTTTCAAGCGTTATCTACAGGAATTTGTCCAGAACAGAACAGGTTGCACGGCAAATTCAGTCGCTGTCGACTGGCTTGATTCACAGACAAGGGACCTGGGGGGCGGTCAAAGGAGTATTCTGGCCATGCATTGCTTCCAACGAGAGCGCCCACTGGAAATCATGAGAATTGTCCCCTGGTCAAAGTCAATGCAGTTTGCTGAGCCAGAGAACGCTTTGAGCGGTTGGCAGGAATCGTCCTTTGCAACAACCTGTTTCCTCCGCATGTTGGAACACTTCGAAACGACGCTTGTGACATGCGCGGATTCGAATTGGAGAGGGCTGCTATCTTCGTTTGTTGCCCAACTCAACATGGGGCTTGTCGATGACCGGGTTCTTGAACGCCAAGACGTCCGAAACCGCATCCGTGTGCTGGTTGGGGTTCTTGGGCTGCTCAGGGTTGGGGTCCCAAATATCCCGTCTGTGGTTTCGACGTGGTATGATGAAGATCTCAGCCTAATCACGGTCAGTGCCGAGACCGACCTGAGCATCGGTTCGATTATGAGTATGCTGTCTGTTGCCGGTGCCCCAAAAGACACACTGCAGTCCTTCCTCTGGCAGTTCTTCAACTATGCAAAAATTATGCCGTACCACTTCGAGTCGGACTTGGGCGGCTTATTGGCCTTGCTAAACGGAGAACTCTGTGATCAACAGTTTGCCATGGCGTTGCTGCATAAGGCCTGCTCGGCTGGAGCAACGGATAACGATCTTCTGTTGGGTTGGTCGAAGCAAACTCTGAAGATAGTCAACAATGCTGTCCCCTGCCAGAGACTGAGAGAGTTTTCTTCCAGCGGTGTTCGCACATGCGTGCCCCACTTCGTGCCTGAATGGCTGCAGTCGGCTTCGACAATCGATGGGGAAGAAAGCGTCCAGACGCTGTCGGTTTACCCGGAGTTTTTTGCTGACTACGAGCATTCCTTTGATGATGGGGCATTCCCAAATGCCATGTACCAGCTGCTCCTTTGCATGATGCTCGGTCAATCTGGTCCAATGTCGTCATTGGACCTGTTGATACTGTTGCTGAAGGACATTGAAGCCGAAGCCGGAGTTGATAGCACACTAGATACGACGGGTGATCAGTACGATTCACTGGCTGGTTCTCCTTTGGGAGCGATGATTGCAGACTGTCGAATTCTGTGTTTTCTGACGAAAGTCGCGCAGGAACTTGCCCAGCATGGAGAAGCCAGCGCCTTGTCTGGGCCAGATGAAATTGGAATGACAGTTCTTGGGCAAATTATGAGCCTAGAATCCATCAAGTTTAAGGATTTCTTCTTCTCTGTAATGAGCCATCATGGCGGAGAAAGCAGTGTGGCTGCGTCTCTCCGACAGGGCGGACAGCTTCACGGGCAGCCCTGGTGTCGATCGTTGCAAAATGGCGTTCCTTCAGAGCGTGGAAGGGTTGAAACGGAGTTGGCGACTGCGCAGCGAAACCTGAACGAGATGGAACAAGAAGAACAGCGAAAAGCCAATGAGATTAGACTCTGTCCCCATTGTGGCGCCCAGTTCATGGTTGACGCGGTGGAGTGCGGTACCATGAGATGCGGGCAGGACGCCCACAGAGACAACGGAAGACCTCTCGTTGGGGGGAATATTGTAAATGGCGGTTACGGTTGTGGCCGCCAGTTTCCACTGGACCAAGCAGGGCGGTATCAATTTGATGACGAGGCAATCCGGCAATTGAGACAAGAAGTTTCAATCAAGGCAGCACAATTTCGGGGATTCACTGGGGCGAATGAAAAATGGAACGCCATGATTTCCTTCGAAGTGCCCAAGCTGCGATTCGTGCTGCGGAGAGAAAAGGAAGACAGCCATTTACTGACTGCTGCAGTGTTCGATGAGACTGATGTCTCCGACTACCAATCTTGTCTCTTACAGATTCTAATGGACGGGTCTGGCTTCTCCGCAGAGATCTCTATCCTACCAGATCTGATTGAGGTGCGTACGGTATCATCGCTGAAACTCGCATCCTCTTAGTGGTATTCTTACCCCTGTTTTGTCTTCCGTCGTAGTTTTATCTGTGGTTACACTCCCATTTCGCGCACTTGATAACAAAAGAAGAAGCCTTGTCAAATACCATCGGAAGCATCTTGGACAAGGCACGCGTTCATAAGCGTTTCGACAGAATCCACGCGTCCCACATCTTGGCTCTCTTTGAACGACTATCTTGCAAGTTCGACGTTTTGCTGAAGGATCCGAAGTTTCGGGTGACCTGGCAATGTGAGGAGGTCCAGCTCGGATTCAAGACACTGAAGGAAGCTCCTCTCTTGGCACTACTTAGTGAAGGAGCCGACCCAAGCGAGGGAAATGACGTCCTTTTTCTATGGATCGACACTATAGTTGCAAAGTACAACCGCTTTGTGCAACGTTTGGCGGAACTCGCTTCCAATGATGCCGTGGCTCCAACGAGATCTATCCACCCTAGCATGGTTCTGCCTGACAGTGCATCAATCATCACGCTTCCCTTACTCCAACCAGAAGAGCTTGGTTCGCTTGCCATGGCTTCCTGGCAAGGCGATACGAAGACCTTCGATTCAGAACGGCTCGATAGCCTCTTGCGGAAAGGAATCGTCCACTCCGACCTTCCACCTCTCATCTCAAACCCACTGGACTTTCTCCGCGAGCACTTTTCTTTCCGAGTTGATCAATCCGTGGAAAAGAAATCCACGGCAAAGCACGAACTTGTTTTCTCATCTTCGTCAGGGCTACTATTTTGCAGGCAAGAAGATCTTCGACTATTGGAGAGAGCGCAGGGCACCTTACGTCGACTCGGTGTCGTGGGAGCGGATGAAAGCATCCTTGGCCCTATTCGTGTCCATTACTCTTGCTTGGACAGTCAAACGATTGCTACTCTGCTTTCGGGGATTCAGAATTTCTTTGATCTTCTTTTGTCTGACGGTGTTACTCGGATTTCTTGCATGCGTGAAGCGATTGAGATGGTAAACTTCACCATGGAGTTTGACGAGTTTCTAGGAAGCCTTGGCTTTCCTCTCCTGAACCAATCTCAATGGAAGCTGCTGATCGACCTCGATGGCAAGCAAATCTTCTCACTTGTTCAGTTTCTCGGATATCAACTGGCTACCGAGGGCTTTATCTATCGGGAGTGCGATCGCTGCGCCGCCGACCCGCTAAATGAAGACACCAAAAACACCCTGGTGGCAAGCGTTCAGGAGCTCTGTTTGCAGCAGGGAACAAAGTCGACGCTGGCTGATGTGGAAAGCTTCACAAACGATGTCCTGCTGCAGCCGTACTACAAAGATCTGATTGTTGAAAAAGCCCGGAAATCCCCCCAACCGCTGCGATCAGTCTTGGTTGAAGCAGACAAATACCTTGCCGATGAACCGGTTTTGGGTTGTATCCCTGTCGATGTCACCGTTCGCAACTATGTCTCCTTAATGCAGGTGCTGCATCAGGTACGGCTCTCGTTACGGTTGCAACCAAGTGAAGACAACTTCGCGAAGACTGCGGACAACGATGACAATGTACCAGGCAAGCAGAGCATTGGTTGTTGTTGGCTGTGGAATGGCGAGGAGCTGCCGGATCGTTGGATCACGTACATGAGCGATACTCAAGACGAAGACGACGCCATGAGGCTTTGGTTCATCTCGGAATCAGATGTCGAACAAGACGACAATCGATGCCCCAACGAACCAGCTCCTGCCAACGTGTCTCCAGTGCTCGATGGTGAAAGTGGGGAGGCCGTATCTGATTCCACGGATCTGCGAATTGTCATTGCGGAGGATCCTGCCGTAGCCGAGGAGGATCCTGCAAAGGTCGCAGCTGCACAGATTCAGCGTTGGTGGCGTGACTTTTCTCAGGAAACGGAAGCCACGAGATGGGGAGACGAAGCAGACCATGACAATGTCAGCACAACAATCCAGGTATCGTCACAAGATCAAAAAGAACTAAACGACAAACACATTGACCCTGCGGATTCAAAGTGCGCTGAGTTGGATGAATCTATGGATTTGGTGCAGGGCCTAGGGCGAGATTTGGAGCCAGAGGTTGTCGCGAAGTGGTTCATCCTCTCGGTGCTCATGACGTGTTTCTCAGCCTTGGTGTATGCGTTCCTCTGCAAGTTCAAATGCAAAGTTGTTGACGGTGTCCTCATGATCCATTCAAGTAGTAGCTAAGTCTCGATGAAACATAGCGATTTCTCAGCTTTCGTTTAGCAAGCTGTGGTGCTCTACCGGTATAGCCATGGATAGGCAGGTCGCAGCAGAAAAGATCCCGCTACCGTACCTGCCTGAGCCCAACAAACACCCATGCATCTTTTCAGCCATTCCACGCCTGTCTTTCGCATGTTTCCCGCTCCACTGTGGGTGTCTGCTTGTTGATCCAAATTCGCAGTTGTTCTTTAGACACGAATGGAAGCATCCACTTGTCCAATTCCAGACTGATTATTCTCATCCCCTCGCTCCTTAACGTATCTATTTAGTATTTGTTTTCCATTGCTAACATTCTTAACCTGTTGATCACTCGACACGGTGGCTGGGATCATTTGTGTGGAGAAGTGTACCGGTAGTGTCTTCAGTTTCATCAGTAGTCTCACAGCGTCCCCGACCCTGTAACGTAGACGGGTCTTGCTTTGTTTCTGTTTGTATTTGCTTCTCCTAATGATTTGAGCCTCCGTCTCTCTGTTTTTCTTTCTCCTACCACCAGTACCGGTAGTGCGTGTAGCCTCAGTCGTCGTCTGCGTCATCTTGGACTGACAATTACTTGAATCGTTCTTGTATGGGGTAAACTCCACTGTCAAGGCTCAAAAGAGTGAGCTTGACAAGAATTGGAAGGGAGGCAGAGTCTGCTGGTGATCTTGTTTGACTCTCGAGTACAAAGGGTGGCGCATCTGTGGTTGGACGACGGTGGACTCCATTTCGCGCCTATTTCTATCTGCATTGCAACGGAGCGAGGTTTGATCTCCCAGAGATCCGAGAGAAAGTCGGGGCAAGTGTGCATCTATGGGTGTATCGGTAGGGACCGGTACCATGGTACCTGGTACAGGTACCCGGTACCGCTACATGTACGGTACGGGTGCGATAAAGGTACCGCAGGATCCTAACTACTAGGAGGAGTGACAGTCGAGTCGAGTCGAGTCGGAGTTCGCACCTCTGCAGCTCCGGTTCTCTTCAGTCTTTCATTTTTCTTCCCTCTTCCAACACAAGGGTCTTCATACAATGGTAGCACTGACAGCCTTTTTAAAGCCCAAACCACTTCTTGATGAAACACAAACAATTTCTCAACGTTCTCTACGAGCAGCTTCGATTTTTCTGATTCAAACGCGTGCCGGCTTTTCTGGTACACTTCTACGAGTGCTAGTGTAGAAATGTACGAAGAAGCTCGGCTCGCGTTTGAATCATTAGAAGCGAAGCTGCCTGTACTAGCTGGCTAGCAAGCAAGCTGTTGTGGTCTATACCGGCAGCTATGGAGAGAAAGATACCGCTACCTGAGCCAATCAAACGTCCATGCACCAAGCCCTCAAGCTGAGCAGTGGCGAGTGGCAATGTGTATGGTACCAGGCAAGTAAGATAGATGAAGAGCATCCAAAACATTCTTTCGAACTCGTTTTAGTTCTTTACGAGGGTGATTTCTCGAACATGCCTTGGACCAACATGATGCCTTGCTGCTTGGAGACTATCCACTACCGGTACTGTCGTTAACGTTAAGCCAAGTAAGTACATACATTAATTCAAACTCGTTATACTTCCTTCTCATGCGCTTTAGACAGCAGGCCTCCTGCTGCTTGCAGCGCAACCACTACTTGTACCGGTGTTTTAAGTTGACATGAAGATTCCCAAAAGACCCACGAGCCCAATGATTGAAAGCGAATGAGGGGCACCGAAATTGGCTTCAGAAGTACCAGCCGCGGCAGCATCCGAAGTGCCCGTTTCATTGGCGCTTGGTGCAGCTTCAGAAGTTTCAGTAGTCTCCTCGTTGCCAGTATCCATGTCACCACCAGACTCAGTTTCAGGATTAGCGGTATCGCTGGTTTCCTCCGTAGCAGCACCGCTGGAACTTTTGACTGCATCCGGACAGGTGTCAATAAAGTCTGTTGGCCGCATGTCACCACCGCAACCAATACCATGATAGGAATTGTCCAAGTTGTCCCGAAGAATTTGATAGTAGCAGGTACCATCATCACTAATGTCTGGCCAGATCGAAAAAGGAGAGGTTAGGGTCACTTCTCTGATGCTCCAACCTTCTGGCAGGACTTGCCCTTCCAAGCTGTCGGCAATGCCATCTTTGCCTTCTTGAACGGTTGCATGTAAAATATACTCATTTCCCCATTCATCTGTCTATATAAACTGCCTGTCAGCAGGAAAGGTCATGTTCTGGCACTTGCTAAATGGCTGTACCAGGATCTGGCCTTCTGGCGGAGGCTGCAAGTCAATGTCATCCACCTTGCCCGAGGGGTACCAACCACGACAGGCAAATTGTGTGGTTTCCATCCACAATGAATTGTTAAACTCGGGAACTTCCTTGACAGCCAGGCACTCTTCCATTCCGCTGCAGTCAATGGGAGTCAAAGGGGACTTGAGAATGCAACCATCAAACTGGGCGTCTCGGGGAGAGTTCTTGGACCAGTTGCCAACCTCTTGAGGGTACGTAGCAAACTCCTCCTCGGTAATGCTGTTGCCAAAGGCGACATGAAGAATGTCCGTGGACTCATCCACAATCTCAATGGCATCGCCACCATCGGCGCTGCTGGTCAAGAGACACTCCAACCCGTAGGCCGAAGCGGGATAGTTACCACAGGTATGCGTCAGCTCTTGGCTGGCGGCGGCGCGGATCAATACAATCAGACCCAGGAGCAACTTCATCTTTGTTTTACCTTTCGGAGATCGTTGTCAAAGGAAAGTTAAAAGTTGGGCTACCGGTAAGTATAGCAAGGGCTGGGCGCAGGAAAGTGAGCTCTTGCAGCAGCTCTTTCTTCCTTCCTTTCTGCTAACGGACAAGGATAGTAACAGGGGAGGGGTAAGATATCTTCTGTTCAGAGACTGAGCAAGAAAATAATGACTCCATGCCAGATGCCAGTGCCGATATCTTTGTGGGAGGTTGTTCTCCTCCACGCATGCAGTCCTACAGGAGCTGGATACCCACGTGTACGGTACGGTACAATACCGGTACCGGATTCTGATTGGATGATTTGATTCTCCTTGACAGCAGGGAGAATGCTGGTACCACAAGGTTTGTACAGAATGCTTCATACTGAACTCTGGAGTTCTCGAGACTCCAGAAGGAGGAGTACTTTGAGAAGTGACGTCGTGACGTCTGTTAAAGGTTCTGTAAAACGAAATATTCGTCACAAATTTTCATCTGCACTTGTCGTTCTGTAAAGTACAGTACCTGGTACCCAAGTCTGACGTCCGCATATCACAGACTATGGAAGAGGAAAGGCAAAACATGCCACAAGACCCCACAAGCCTCTGCCTGTCAACTCTTGGCTATCAATTCTTTCAAGGAGCCAGGCCACTCTTGTTGCCATCATATACTTTTTGCTAAAATAGTATGATGTATTTTGCTGCTTCTCAACCAAATTGCGGAGACAGGACAAAAAAGCAAACCTTGACTGGCACCTTTCTTACCCCTGACATTGTTGCTGTCTGGATTCAAGCCACCCATCCGTGCTGCCAGCAGCCCTTTTGTTTTAGCAATGCCTTGATAATGCCCTTGATAGCTAATGGAGCCGACCCAGTCAGCCAGTGTTCCAAAAAGTGTTCGTTGACCGCCCCCGCCCACTTCTTTGGGCTTCAAAGCTCTCATCACTGGATTCGTTGCGTGATGCATTGCACCATGTCGAACGTGCTGGTTGAGGTGCTGCGACAATCCTTTGCCGTCTCCTGTCAAGCACGTAGCTATGATTTGCTCTCGTTTACATACTACATCCTTGTTCCACTGAAACCAGGTGTAACGAGATAGACCTGTCTCCGTTGTCGTCTAGCATGGGAAATTCATTGGATTTGTTCAAAGCACGAATGTACTTGTAGAGATCCTGGTACTTTAGGAGGAGAGAATTGTCCTTTCCCTTGCTGGGAAGCAGATTTCGCAAACCAGAAAGTATCAGGAGCACTCACAGCCCTCACATAGAAACCTACTAGCTAGCTAGCATGGTACAAGGGTAAGCCAAATCTGCTTCCCGATGGGCGAAATCTATCCACCCTCCCACCAATCCTCTCCAAATCCGTTGTGTATCAGTAGTACGGTACCGGTACATGTCTTGTACCATACTGTACCGTACCCACGCAAGTTACCGCTAGCTAGCTAGCTAGCTAGCTAGTGGTACTGGTATGCGACCTCGATGCTACCCGGGTATGCCGGTTTGTGCTCTGTCTGAGAACTCACGAAAGTGACGTCACAGACATCAAAAGATTCAAGAGCCGCTCACCTTTGGTTTTGGATCTCGGAGGCAGCCTCCATCGCGATTTTCGTTACCGCGGCGCAAGCACCAGCAGTCACACCACACTGATCGAGAGGAAGGGAGAGTTTGATAACAAGATGTTGGGATGCAGCCGAAACGTTGCGAGTCGGGTTGGAAGAGGGAGACTTGGAGCTGCGAGAGTACTGTCTTGTATGGACGGCTACAGAGGGAAGGTCACTGAGGAGATGCCAGGGAGAAGATCATCCGGGTGGACCTCGGCTGGCAGCATTCCATTGATGAACCATGCATTATCCGCCGGCACATCGACAATACACTCCTCATCAGGCATCGATCGAGCATTGACATTGTGCGGTCAAATGGATTTATGTGAAGACGACGATGGTGGGTGAGAATGCTACCGTCCCACAGAATGACAAGACGACTATCTTAAGACTTCCATTTTTAGGTAGAGGATTGATCCAGTTTTACAATCTTTATTCCCAACTACTAAAAGTGACAACATCTTTAGAAGCAAACTGAATAGAGCCTGGCTACAATAGTACATGGACATTCATTCAGCTGAATTCCTTTTAGTTTGTAGAGTGTATCCTGAATTATAATCACAGCAAGAAGAAAGAAGGGACAAGGATGAGATGATAATGAATCTCCAACCATTTTGGTAGTGATTCAGACAAAACGGGTGAAAAAGGTAGCTGTTGGTTGGTGTGTGTCTCTCTCAGAAGGAAGTCTGCAGTTTGCATCGACATGTGAACATTCTCGATAGCTTAAATGTAGATATGAAGGTGTTTTCCTCATCGAGACCTCGCCAACAGCTATCATAGATTGATCCGACCCATCCACTGCTTGCTTACCTGGAAGAACCAAATATTTGAAAGGTGTGAAACCGTGCTTTCTTTTCCCTGAATCAGTTCGTTATCTGTGCAGATTGTGGCAATGGTGGATAGGTCCAAAGAGCGAGGAATCACAAATTCATTAACTGTGATGAGATAATAATAATATGAAAAGACAATCCACCAAGAGGTACGCAGCAGCACGTCATGAGTGAAACAAATAATAGCTGACAGCTTGCATCATCACCAAAGCTCCAACCCACAACACATGCAAAAAAACAGGCCCAACAAAAACTCCCGAGCAATCAAATATTTGCTCACCGCCCAAATTCCCGCCCGGAACAACCCTTTCTCTTCCTACCACACTGGTACTTACGTTCCATCATCGTCTTCGTCAAACCCCAAATATGATGGCAATCCAGATTCGGGTGTTCTGGACAGGGCGACCAACGATACTTGAAGCCCTTCCACACAAATGGCTCTCTGGGCAACGGATCGTATTGTTCGGCGTTGATGCTGACATTGTTGTTGTTCCAGTAGTGATCTGCCAGTTCGTGTCACCAAGGACCGAGTTCTTCTGATTAGCGTCGCTGTTCTTGTGGCTATCATGGTGAAATAAAATATAAAAATGGAACTAACTGACGAGGGAAGCGTTCCAAACAAAAGGACGTGGCGTCGTATCCCTTGGATTATCTCTCGGCTACCGTAATGATAATAAGCAACGGAGGTAACTCTCTTGGTATTCTACTCAATTATATCAGCGACAACTCTCATGAAGTTGTTTAGTCTGGAGCATCATTGTCAACCTCATGCTCTTCGCAGGCGAGAGCGGATGGTAACCAATAATTCTTGAGCGCGCATCGAGCGCGTTCTTGTCACAAACTCGTGGCCCCTCGACGTCACTCCCACCCCACCATCTGCTCGCCCTTCGATCAAGCCCAAGCCCGAGCCACCCGGCCGATGCTACAGTACTAGTACAATATGTAGAATACCTCCGTCCAACATTCTCAGTAGCCAGGTAGCTCAGGTCCGAGCAAGAGACCCAACAATTCGTGCATTTTCCTCTTTATGTATTATTTATCAAGTTACATGCAAAACAGGTTGATTCAATCGTAAACTCTTTTCACTCGTCCAACTCAGGATCACCTCAATCAAATCATAGCTGAAGCCACAACCAGCACCAATCCAAACATGGTTCCCGAGAAGAAGGATACCCCAGAAGAACCTTCGAGGATCGAGCCCATGCCAGCATCGCCCTTTTCGTATTCCGATCCACCGGATTTGCTGTCCAGACCAAAATCGTCGCCCTCATCTTCGCTATCCTCAATCGGGAGGGGCACGTTTTCACGAGGGACAATCTCCAGCGTTTCGTCCGTACGGCTATCACAAATGTTGGCAACGGGTCCGTCAAAGCGGTCAGCCGTCATCATCTTGTTCCAGGCGGCAGCAAACACTCCCAAGAAGAGCTCATTGTCGCCAGCAAATCTCTGTACAATGGGCAAGAACTCGTCCTCCAAGAGCGCCATCTCGTACTCGTCAAAGTCGCCGTCGCCGGCCAGCAAGTTGACAAAGTACTGGTTGGACAAGGCATTGGGCGGGAGATTTCGTTCGATGGCAACTTCCACATCATCATCGCCACCCGTTGGAATGGCAAAGAGAGCCACTCCTTCGTGCTTTGTCAATCCCTTGACTTGCATGTCATCACGAATGGACACAACAGGAGGACTGTAGTACCTGGGCTCAAGGCCAATGCTTCCAGCACCATCCACAGCATCCACACGGCCACCACAGAACTGCATGTCATTGCCACCCGCAGACTCGATGGCTGTTTGTCCAGCACAGCACAATGAGATCAGCATAGGACATGTCAGGGAATTCTCCCTTGACCAATCCAAGAGAGGCAAGGACATCTCCTGTTCCTTCATTCTCAGGCCATTCATTCTCAGGTTCAAATCTGATTCTTGCTCCATTGCATCCACCCCTGTAATCGGTGGCCCTGTAGGTTGATGCACAGCGGAATGCCAGGTTCGCAAAGGCAGCAATGTTGTTGCTGTCAACATCAATCAATCCTTGGATCATTGTACGGGCACTGACATAGTCCACGGGCTCCTCCGGCTCCTCCATTGCGGGGAGAGGATATTGCCACCACTGAGCAGGGGGGATATCATCAGGGTTCTCATTGATGCACCTTTCTCTGGAGCCCATGTCATTGCTCATGAGACGGTACCAGGCATGGGCAAACTGCTCCTCTAGAGAGCTAATGTCGGCTGCAAACTCTTGGGAGATTGGCAAATACTCTGGATCAGCAGAGAGGGCAATGTCACTGGTCAACATGATAATGTCATCCTCAGAGTCCACAGGAGCCCACTGCAGATTTCCACCGGGACCAATTCCACTTTCCCACTCCAAAGCCAACAAGTTGGTAAAGTACAAGTTGGTCCAAGTCGTAGGGGCTGTAGTCCAGGCTCCCTCAAAACCACTGGTGAAGGTATTAGGACCAATACCAACCAGAGGCTCTTCTCCACAAGGAGGGTTGGTACAGGCACCATGACACTTTCCAAAGGCATGGCCACCCCCAATAATTGCCACAGTTTCAGTGTCGTTGAATCCCATCCTGGCAAATGCTTGACGGATATCCAGACCACTGGCCACGGGATTACCTGTGGCATTGACAGGACCAGCTGGGTTCACATAGATCTAAACAAGAAAAGCAAAAGGAAAAGAGCACAATTTGTTAGAGAACTCCATGTTTTAATGACACCAACAAAAGATCAACGCAGGCCTTACCAAGCCAACAGTGGTTGGTCCAAGAGGGGACTCGCATGCTCCTTGCTGGCCAATGCTAGTGCATGGGGACAGCTCTTCCTGGATGTCTGATGGTCCCAAAAATAAGCTGTCACTTCCATCAACATCGTCAACGCGGCCTCCACAGAATCCCAGAACAGGACCTCCCATAAACTCAATGGCTGTAGTTCCTGTGAGAGTAATCAAGTCTCCCCAGGACAAGGAGGACCCATACTTTTCCTTGATTGGCTCAAGAAGCTTCATAGCATTGTTCAAGTTGGCATTGTCTTCCCAGTTCAATTCAGGATCAAACCTGATGCGTCCTCCATCACATCCACCACGGCCATCAGAGGCACGGTAGGATCCAGAGCAGTGCCAGGCAAGCCTGATCATGAGACCTGTTCAAATAGTTTTAATAAATTTGTTCATGTGAGCGAAGGACAACGACAACAACAATTCTTAGCTCCTGAAAGTACCCAAATAATATTCTTACCACCATAGTTGGGTCCAATGGGAGGCTCAAAATCAGCAGGGAAGAAGTCTTGAGATGTCACCAGCATGGTCTTGATGTCCTCACGAACAGCAGCAAATCCACCCTCGGGGATTCCATAGTCTCTGGTCACCTCAAGCACATCCACGCCCTCCAGTGTAACATCCGTTCTGGCATCACAGACATTGCCGGTGGGACCATCGAAGCGATCGGATGTCATCATATGAATCCAAGCATTCGAGAAGGATTCCTTAAGGGCATCTTCACTTTCAGCGAACTGTGTTACAATAGGCAAAAACTCTGGCTCCAGCAGTGCCCTCTCAGTTTCTGACAATGTTTCAGGGTCAGCATCAACCAAGCCAACGAAGAACTGATTGAGGGGCGCGTCCACTGCAGGCTTGGCAAACAAGGCGACCCCCTCTTGTGGAGACAAGCCCTTGACTTGCATGTCATCACGGATGGATACAACAGCAGGGGTGTAATACCTGGGGGCAAGGTCAACACTTCCAGAGCCATCGATAGCATCCACACGGCCACCACAGAAAGGCATCATCTTTCCTCCGGCTGCCTCAATGGCTGTGTGTCCAGCCAGCACAATTAGATCAGCATAGGAAATCTCAGGGAATTCCACCTTGACTGGATCAAGCGCAGCAAGTGCTTCTTCTGTGCCTTCATTCTCAGGCCAATCGTTCTCAGGTTCAAATCTGATTCTCGCTCCATTGCATCCACCTCGGTAATCCGTATCACGGTAGGTTGAAGCACACCTATAAGCCAGGTTTGAGAAAGCTTCCACATAGCTGCTATCTGAGTCAATCATGTCTTGAATCATAGTACGAATAGGGACGTAATCGACATCAGTTTCTGTAGCCTCTGGAAGTGGATATTGCCACCACTGAGCAGGGGGGATATCATCAGGGTTCTCATTGATGCACCTTTCTCTGGAGCCCATGTCATTGCTCATGAGACGGTACCAGGCATGGGCAAACTGCTCCTCTAGAGAGGTAATGTCGGCTGCAAACTCTTGGGAGATTGGCAAATACTCTGGATCAGCAGAGAGGGCAATGTCACTGGTCAACATGATAATATCATCGTCAGAGTTCACAGGAGCCCACTGCAGATTTCCACCAGGACCAATTCCACTTTCCCACTCCAAAGCCAACAAGTTGGTAAAGTACAAGTTGGTCCAAGTCGTAGGGGCTGTAGTCCAGGCTCCCTCAAAACCACTGGTGAAGGTATTAGGGCCAATACCAACCAGAGGCTCTTCTCCACAAGGAGGGTTGGTACAGGCACCATGACACTTTCCAAAGGCATGACCACCCCCAATAATTGCCACAGTTTCAGTGTCGTTGAATCCCATCCTGGCAAATGCTTGACGGATATCCAGACCACTGGCCACGGGATTACCTGTGGCATTGACAGGACCAGCTGGGTTCACATAGATCTAAACAAGAAAAGCAAAAGGAAAAGAGCACAATTTGTTAGAGAACTCCATGTTTTAATGACACCAACAAAAGATCAATGCAGGCCTTACCAAGCCAACAGTGGTTGGTCCAAGAGGGGACTCGCATGCTCCTTGCTGGCCAATGCTTTTGCACGGGGACAGCTCTTCCTGGATATCTGATGGTCCCAAAATTAAGCTGTCACTTCCATCAACATCGTCAATGCGGCCTCCACAGAATCCCAGAACAGGACCTCCCATAAACTCAATGGCTGTAGTTCCTGTGAGAGTAATCAAGTCTCCCCAGGACAAGGAGGACCCATACTTTTCCTTGATTGGCTCAAGAAGCTTCATTGCATTGTTCAAGTTGGCATTGTCTTCCCAGTTCAATTCAGGATCAAACCTGATGCGTCCTCCATCACATCCACCACGGCCATCAGAGGCACGGTAGGATCCAGAGCAGTGCCAGGCAAGCCTGATCATGAGACCTGTTTCAAATAGTTTTAATAAATTTGTACACGTGAGGGACAAAGCCAACAGCAATTCTTAGACCCCCAAAGCACGCAAAGAATATTCTTACCGCCATAGTTGGGTCCAATGGGAGGCTCAAAATCAGCAGGGAAGAAGTCTTGAGATGTCACCAGCATGGTCTTGATGTCCTCACGAACAGCAGCAAATCCACCCTCGGGGATTCCATAATCCCCTGTTCTTGGGGAATGCACCAATCGCCGTTGTTGACGCTGCTTCTTCTTGGCCAGGACTCGACGCCCTTCTTCGGTATGGGGATTGGGCCCGGTCATAGATCCCCGAACCCCTCCTTGGCCAGCAAAGGGACATGTGGCGTCGACGGTAGCGCCGAGTAGTAGCAAAGCAGTCAAACTTTTGGACCACTTCATCGTTGGCTTGGTCGTTTTTGTTTCTTCGCTCGTGAGTTGGTTTGTATGTCTTGCGAAATCAATTTTGTGAGGTTTCGTTTTGGATGTGAAAGTAAGTGAGCTCGAGGGTCGAAACTGGATTGACACCAGTTCAAGAAGCAGTGCAATACAATCACAAGTACAACCAAGTAGTGGCTATACGGCAAGATGGATCTCACCCAAGCTCACTTTTACTTGCTGGACAGGAATTTGTGAGGCGACCATTCTCACTGGTCTTCACATTGGATCTTGATGCTTTTCACTGATTTGGCCAGCATTGTTGGCAGCATTAATAACGGCAAATTCTTGTAAGCTGAAAGTGATGTTGCTTCTCTATCTTTTTGCTGGGTTCCTTTCTTTGTACACTATTTTGTATACTGTACTCCCTTGTGTTGCGCGATCAACGCGGTACACAGTACTGTAGCGGCTTGCTTCTGAAGACGTTGGAAAGTTCCCGAGCCCAAGTCCTCGAACTGCAAGTTTCAAAGTTTGTTGCGCGATGAAGCCTCGGCAAGTCGGCAAGCGGACCAGGGATGCTTGAAGAACAGCACTTTGGGTGAGGGGTTGTACCCCAAGTACAGGAGCGGATGCTGCTTGGGCTGATTCAACGCCGCGCCTTGTGGCTTTGCGAAGCTTCTCTCTCTTTCACGCGTTGAAGTAGTCTATGTATTTCTTTCAGCAGAGTACCTGTATCGATCATAGTGGCAGCGAGCTTCTGAAACTGGAACATCAACATTGTCAAAACCGAGGGGTGCGGGCCGGAGGGAGGAGATAAGATTATCTTAAGTTCAAGCTAGAGTAGGAAGTAGAAGAAGCAAGCGGTACAAGGAGCTCAGGCTGCTTCTTGGCTATCCTACTACCCACTAGCTGGAGTAGTAGCCAGTACAACGAAAGTTGGTTGTACTGTAGGAGGTCGGAGGTACCGGTAGATGCCAGCATGCCAGCTGGTGTGCTTCTTTGAACTTCCTGAGAGCCTGACAGGGCACTCTTTGTCACATGGAGATGTCCTGCCCGAGCCGTCCTCTTTGATGAGTTGTTGTTACTAGCTAGTCTCCTACACAGGTATCTACATGGATGAGAAGGGGTCTAAAACCTTCCTCGCAGTTAGTTGTTGATTGTTGCTTGAGACTTGGGAGGCGCATCAAGAGCAGAATACCAATCCGAAGAGCACGTCCAATAATTCGCTGCCTGGAGCGGCTACATGTATCCCTGTGCCGGTGGCAATGTGCGCGACAAGGCAAATGCGTGGCATACTTTTAAGAGTCGAGGCGTCGAGGCCCCTGAGCTTCTTGGTCTATGCAACGGCATGCGTGCCTTCCGGTGTTGCTTGTGAAGCAACAGGCTGACAGGGACCGGTAGTACCGGTACCTGTGGTACTTGGAATGAATCGAATCTCGAATCGAATCGAATATGATTGCCCAACAACAAGTGCCAGCCCTTCTTCGGCTCTGGGTGTTGTTTCCCACTCTTCAAGTTCCAAGCTTCCTTCTGCATCGCCAGGTTCAATCCAAATCCCGGGCTCATCATAGTGCAGATCTCCAAAGAACTAACTAGGCTGCAAGCTCGCGGGTTTCTACTGCTCCAAATGTCCAGTGTGCCATTAGCCAGGTGTGGTGCAAAAGCAATTACCCCACTGTCTCTTTCGCATGGCGCTCATGTTACGACTTTGCTGGCTGTGGGGTTGCGTGGGACCAGTGAAACCTGGCTGGTCGGAAATAATGTAAAAGTTACCTTTGAAAGAGGGTTCTGGGATCGAAGCCCGTCAGCAGCATGCTCACCAGTACTATGAAAAACAGGAAGATATATTTCCAATCTTGCAAAAAAATATGTGTCATCTATGTCACAATGGGCTAGTAGAGCCTCCTTCTTCTCCAGTCGCAGCGCAGCCACTCGGTACAGTACTATTAGCCAGCTAGTGTGTTCCAAAATCGATGCTTGATCGATCGATCGCTCCAATGAAGGGATTAGTTTCGTTCCGAATTGCGTGCTCACAGGAGCAAGCTACTCCTAGCTAGGATTGCAAACGAGCAGCAAGGGGTTGGAGAAGCATTCCTGCTTCGTCACTTGTTCCATTTCTTTGACGACAACAGTTACTATCGGTAACTGAGTTTCACTTGGGATAGAGACGTGGGAGCATGGGAGCGAGGCCAAACTAACTGTGACCGGACCCTTGAAAGTGTGATTGATTAGGGTTTTCGCTTTCACTTACGAACTTCTTTCGTTTCTCAGACACCTGGCTGGCCTGGTACGACTGTACGGGTTCGTGATTCAATCTTTCAGAAGAAAGAAGCAAACAACGACTGACTCAGATCGAATTGAATGATTCGAATCGAATGCTTGTGAATCTGTGCCAGCCTCGGAGATTCATTCGTCGGGATTTCAACGTGCATGCGCAACACCATGATGCCCACACAGATGTCTCTCCCTCCGAAGACTCTCCCGAAGCAGCAGGAAAGAATCCGAGCCCAACTTTTGGCTTCATTTTCTTTCTCGCGAAGCGGTTTCGCACCTTGTTTCTTTTTCTTATTAGCTTGACGAGAGAGTTCCTATCATATCATATCATGATGTTGATCAAATCACTGTATCTGTTGTTTCTATCCTCGGCAATGGCAGTCCTCGCCGAACCAATGGGCGTCGTGATGTTGGGTGGAAGCCCCGCTTCCGGGTATCGGTCGTTGGATCAGATGGTGCGTGCCATGTTGGTAGAGCTTCAAAACTCGAAGGACGCAGAAGAATCTGTCGTGGTCGATTCCTTTCCGTCTCCTACAGAGGGCAATTTGACCGAGCTCTTGTTGCAATCGAGACAAGAGATATCGGCTCGCTTAACGAGTAGTAGTAGTGGTAACAAACCCAACTATGTGGTCTTGCAAGAAGACCGCGAGGTTCCTGGCTACACTCCTCCGGACGATAACAACTCGAGAGAAGAAATGTGGGAAATCAGTGTCAACACCTTGCACAGTCTCCAGGGTCTCATCCAACAAGAAGCTGGTTCGACCACTACCACAGTCTTGTTGCAGACTCCGGCCTACATGGATGGTTCTCCCGACAATTACAACAAGGACATTTACACGTCGTTTGAAAAGATGCAGGATATGATCGAGCATGGATACAAGCTCTATTATCGAGAACTCGAGGAAGAAAATCCCCGTGCTCAAGTCAAGATTGCTCCTTGCGGTTGGGCCTTTTTGGGAGTCTACCAAGACTACGATGCCTCCAATTTGTTTGACCGTCTCTACGAAGCCGACCGCAAGACACCCTCGGTGCTGGGAAACTACCTCTGTGCGGCCGTGCTCGTCAACACCATGACGGGACGAGATGTTCGTCAAATTACCTACCAGCCACCACACACCGGTGGCGAGGACGTTTGGTCCTTCATGAAGACCATTGCCTACCGGACCGTGTCTGACTATCACAACGGAGGACAACTTCCCAAGTTCACCAAGAGATACCGTCCTGCGGGAGAGCAAAAGCGAACTCGATGGGGTGGACTCTTCCAGTTTTTCCTGGCAGCGCTCATGGGGGGCGGAGTCCTCTACTACTTTGTTGCCTCCAAGTGGTACGGCGCCGCCGAGACGGTACATGATATGAGTACCGATGCGGGATACCGACTACTTCCCAGCAGTGGTATTTTGATGGAACTCATGGAACAGCCAGCAGACACGCCGCCGAGCAATGAACCACAATGGATCAATCCTGTATAGATGATAGAGGCTTCGGTGTGAGAGACTAATCGAGTCGTTTGTTTGGAACGTAGTAGTGAATACCTGTAGTTGGTGCAGTCGTACGGTACCAGGTACCGTGCCTCTGGTTGAGTGTAGATGATTTTATATTGTACTAGTAGAGACAAGATTGCATTGATGGCATTCATTCATGGTGAGAACAAAAGGGTTGGCGGGACACGGTTTGCTGCGGACGCACACTCCACATGCGGTAGCGAAAGCACCAAAAGCCTGGCCCTTGCTGGCTTCCGTAGATAATCCACCATCTCAAAACCCCATCATAGTTGTTTACTAAATGCTAGCTGGCTTTATTGGACTCGTCACTCTATCCGTGCCAGTATGGGAGAGAAAACTGAAGTCATGGCATCCAAATGATTTGTTGCATGTACATGAACATCCACAAACACTTTTCTACACCTCCTCTCCACGAACCGGAAGCTTTTAGGGCCACCCAACATGCGGGGTTTTGAGTTGGAATGCTCAGAACTAGGTATAGAGACTACAACCTGCTTCTGGACTCCCCTTCTGCAACTAGCGAGCTAGGTACAATGGAGGCGCATCAAGGACGCCACTGACTGCCACAGTGCCATTAGTAACATGCAATTTCTTTTTCTATTTTTTTAATATTTAGCCTACAGCTATCTTGGAGATAGCACTTGCCATTTATGGAGTTTCTTCTTCATGAACACATGCACAAGCCATATAGGGAATTCACACTCATTAGTCAACCTTCTTGGCCTTGCTCACAATCTGCATGTTGAAGTTGAAGGGTGCCACAGCATTGATAATGGCAAGAACACACCCAGAGGCCATCAAGGGAAGGCCAAACATCTTGAAGAACAGCTCAATTCCATGGGCCAGCATTCCTACAAAGCCTGTCAGCATCAACACAGTATCCACAACTCCAGCATCTGCAGAGGCAACATAGAGCTTGTCAACGCCCTTGGAGAAAGGCAAGAATGCTTCCTCATCCATATCCACCTCGCAGAAGGAGCTGCTGACATGAATACAGAGCAACCTAAGGGGAGAGGTGATCAAGTGGGTGAATGTCTGCCTGTGCATCAAGGGCTTTCCAGCAACCAACACATATTCATTATCAGTGTAGCGAGGGTTGTTGTAGGAGGAGGCAAGAAGACCGTTGACAACAATAGTTCCATCCTCAGTGGCAGGAGAGAAGCCTCCCATGAGCTTGACAGTGTTAATGGCGGTCACTTTGGCGGCCTTGGTGGTGGTGGCGGCATGACCAGACTCCATGAGGGACAAGTAGTCGCCGACCATAACATGGCCAGCCTCCACAGGGTACTGCTTGTCGTTGATGTAGATCATGTGCTTGGGGGTCATTTCAATCTTGTTTCCAGTCTCTGTGACAATCTGGAGGTACTCTGATTCCCTGGCTTGACTTGCAGCAAGCTTTTCAGGAGTCCTGTGGAGCCAAGCATATACCTTTTGGAATTGGCCAGAGGAAGTCAGCACCAGGTCATTGATCTTCAGCTCATCCATTCTCTTGGGCCCCTCAGGTGTCATGGTTGTCATGGAGCCAGAGAAGCAGTCATAGTAGGTTCTGCACACATAGGAACTGGGACATTGAGCATCCACATTCGTGTAGGTTCGGTAACTGTAGTGGGCACCACCACTCTCAAGAAGGTAATCACAATCTGTGTCCACATCACACTTGCAGTATCCGACTCCCCAGATTTTCTGGCATTCAAAGCCACCGTTGCAATCATCATCATCATCACATTGTGACGCAGAAACTTGATCCAATCTTCGGCCAGATGATGGTGTTACGAAATGACCAACAGAGTATACCTCACAGTCTTCATCCGTGTCCTCATCACAGTCCACCTGGAACTCCTGATCAGGGTCGGAATCCATGTAGATACTCTGGTATCGAGCCCTACGGCGATGACGAGGGCGATCTCCTTCACCATCACCATTCAAATTGCGATTGCGAGTGTCTTCAACTTCATCCACCCGTCTGCCCATGCGTCCAAGGTTCATTGTGCGTGTATACTCCACGCCATCCACAGTCACCACAGCATTGCAGTTTTCAGAGTTACGCTGGAACTTCGTATAAGAGCCTGTGATGTCACTCTTGGGAGCAGTTCCAAGTTTCTCCCTTCCTTCTTCGTCCAGATCATTGGACCTTGCCGCGTCCAACCCAACTGAATCTTGTAGCTTCCTCATGAGAAACCTGCGAGTGAAGCTGCTGTCAGCAGTGAGTGCAATGAGACTGGCCTCAGGCCTGGTCTCCACAACTAGTCCAGTATGGGAGTCCACCAAGTGTCCACTGCTATCCACCACAACCTCTTTGGTGAGGGCCACGACTGCCCAGACAAGACCAAAGGACATGGTAAGGAGCAAAACAAGTGCAATTAAAGAGATGCCAAGTCCCTTCTTGAGGTTCTTCTTCTTTCCATGCTCCTTCTTGAGGTCAGCCACAATGTTGAAAAGTTCTCCAGCATCAATCTTGCCATCTCCATTGAGATCATACTTCCTTAGAAGCTGCTCTTCTTCATCCAGAAATCCCTTGCTGCCACGGTCAAACTTTGACGACCTGACAGAGAGGCGCTTGCTCGGCCCTGAAGGACTGGTATCAAGCTTGACAGGAATTGGCTCATCAACCATCATATCAGTGTTGTTTCCGTTGGAACTCATGGATGCTTGCTGTTTGTTCAATCAGAGAAATTTTCTTTTGCTTGTTGTGTGTTGTTTGATCGCTTTGAATGTTGCTTTTTGTGAGCTTTGTGATACAGTAGTTTCGACGTTTCGAGTGTTGTTTTTGTGAGCTTGTAATAGTTTCGAAGCTCGAAAGTATGAGACAACTTCAAAGGGTGGAGGATGAAGGCAACTTGAAAAAGGCTCACCAGTACAAGGTACCTCGAGTCTTGTGAAACTTACTACATGTACTGCAGATCCAGACACGAGCGATATCGTGGAGTACTCGGTTTCCCCCCTCTGGCACAAGATGACAAAGCATGCTTTGAATAAAGTTGGGGTAAAACATCAATCCATTGTTTCTTTTTGATCTACAGCTACCCAATCAAGTCATAGGCTCTTCGACATCAATGATTTATGTCTCAGCGATAAGGTACTTGTACTTTTTGGAAGGTAATCTTACGAAATGTGGCTTTGAAACTTTGATACCTTGCGGCCCCGGTACCAAAGCAAAACCATTCAGAGGACGAAATAGACTTGAAAGCAATGATTGCAGTTTTCCAGTTTCTTGAAGTCGAGTCATTCGAACCTGGGTCTCTGAATTCTTCAGCACTTCTTACTTTTACCAGGAGAGCTGTGCTATTGGGCATGTTCAGGGTACAACGCGGCAAGATACGATGCAATCGTGCAAAAGCAATGACTGGACAGTAACTTTATCAGGCTGTTTCGGCTCCCACTCATTGTTGTGTGACTGTAGTAGTAACGCCCAGGCGCAATGACTGATTGAAAACGAGCACGGACACGTTGTCACGTTGTTTTTTGCCCCTTCGCCACTGAAGCTCTGGAAGATAGGTAATTTACCAAAAGGTAGAAAGGGTAAATATAGGGTTACAGCTTCTCCATTTCGTGATTGGGTCCACGTCATGTGCCGCTTTCGCGAACATGAAGCCCTTTTCAGCTTCTGAGTGACTCAGTCAGCACAAATCTTTGTCTTTGAACCTCATCCCTTTGCACTCTCATCTCTCATCAACATCCTTCGCTAGTAGTACAGTACAGTCGTAGCTATGTGGTCATGATCAATACTTTGGGCATTTCCATCACAATCCTCGTTGAGTAGCGTAGCAGCACATGCATGAATACCGCCTCTACCGGAGACCTCCCTTGGTTCAGTCAGTTTCCTGTTTGTCCATCATTGCCAGTTGCCTTCTCCTTTCCTTGAGGACATCCCTGACATTTGGGTTTGTCATTGTTCCCAAGATTATTAAGCCATCTCATCACCGTCATTGTGTCACTAGTAGAACCATGGCAGCAGTTTTAACCAACAACGCCCCTGCCAAGCACATTGACAAGGACGAACTACCCAAATGGATCATGCCAGAACGAACGCGCATCTTGTCGACCGTCACGACCAGTTTTTCGTCACCAACGTCCCAGACGGGTGCCGTTTTTTACTGGATGCAACGAGACATGCGGACGGTGGATAATTGGGCACTGTTGTTGGCCAAACACTATGCGGAAACATCTGGCTTGCCCTTGCGGGTTATGTATGTCATGCCGCCGCCGCCATCTACCGCTGCCTCTGCTTCCGGCAACCTCCCTCCCAAGGTGGACGATTTGCCGCACTATGAACGACACGGCAAGTTTCTGATTGGAGGCATGGAACAGGTTCATAAAGAACTCGAGGAGGAAAAGGTACCCTTGCACATTGTAGTGCCGGAATCACGGGATGCCGTGGGACCTGCAATTGACAAAATAGCCGCCGATTACAAGGCCAAATGCATCGTTTGCGATTTTTCGCCGCTCCGACATTTTCGACAATGGAATGAATTGCAGACAGTGCCACTTCTCGACAAGCGCAAGATTCCCTTTTTCCAAGTCGATGCACACAACGTAGTCCCCTGTTGGTTGGCCAGTCCCAAACGAGAAGTGGGCGCACGGACATTGCGATCCAAAATCAATAAACTGGTGCACGATTTCATGGATGACTTTCCAGCCTTTGCGGGCAATGATCATTTGTCACAAGAGCAGGTGGACAAGTTGCAGCTGGACCCATTTGACCGCCCCGCATACGAACGATACTTGCAACTCGATGATTCCGTGCCGGAATGTGACTGGGCCGCTGAGCCTGGTTTTAAAGGGGGTATGAAAAAGTATCAATTCTTTGTCGAAAAGGGAGGCCTCAAGCAATTTGCCGACAAGCGCAACGATCCCACGCTCCCCAATATTTGCTCGGATCTGTCTCCCTGGCTCAATTATGGGCATGTGGGATTTCAAACCATCTTGATGAAAGTCAAGAAAATCAACAAGTACGCCACTGGAACGGCTTCGTTTGTCGAAGAAGGGCTCATTCGAAAGGAACTGAGTGACAATTACGTCTATTACACACCCCATGAATACGATTCCCTCGATGCAGCAGCGGGTTGGGCCAAGGAAACGTTGGAAACTCATACCGCCGATGAGCGAGAGTACCTTTATACGTTGCAAGAATTTGAAGAGGGCCGCACCCATGATGCTCTGTGGAATGCGGCGCAGTTGCAGGTTGTCCGGGAAGGACGAATGCACGGGTTCATGAGGATGTACTGGGCCAAAAAGGTGAGCCCTTGAAATGTATCGAGTCTGTCTCTGCCGAAACTGCATACTCTAACGCTCCCTCTTTCAGATTCTAGAATGGACCGAAACACCGGAAATTGCACTTCGAACCGCACAGTATTTCAACGACAAGTATGCCTTGGATGGACGAGGTGAGATGATGAGATATTCCAGCAATCAGCCGCTTTTGTGCTTACTAGTAGACTGCGACATCGTTGTGCTCACATGAAAAGCTCTTTGTCTCCCATTCGACATCTTGTATCACCCTGCTATTGCTAGATCCTAATGGGTTTGTGGGAGTCTCCTGGTCCATCTTTGGCCTTCACGACCAGGGTGAGTAGCGCAAAATTTTTCCTGCTTGTCGCCATCTACAATGGCACCTCACGGTTTCTCCATCTATCTATTACAGGCTGGAAAGAGCGTGAAGTGTTTGGCAAAATTCGGTTCATGAACTTTAATGGGTGTAAACGCAAGTTCAAAGTCGACACGTTTATTGGGATGTACAAGGGAGCCGCCAAGAATGCTCTGGAGGCCGAGAAGACGCACGGCAAAGCCGAGGAACCAGCCAAAAAGAAAGCCAAGGCTCCAGCCAACAAGAAAGCCAAGGAACCAGCCAATAAGAAGCGCAAGACGAGAGCATGAGTATCCAGCAGATCCTCCTCTAGCAAGAAGCAGAAGCCAAATCCGACCCGACCCTATAAAACTCATACGTATGAAACAAGTGTGTTTATGTACAGTTTCTTCTTTATTTTATTACACATTTTAGCTCTTTGTGGTTTTGTACAGTTCCTTCTCTCCAACACTATTAGTTATGCATGTTTTGTTTAATTTCCATTGGTTGCTGGTTCGCAGAAGGAGGTCTCTATTGCTCTTCTCCTTCTTGCTCCGGCATTCAGTTGCGCCGTCTACTACTCATCTTTTTGACAGGCGAGGACAACAAGCTCTTGCTGGTGGAGCTGGAGGAAACAGAGCCGCAGGAGTCTGACTTGACAATGGGACTGCGCTCAGGGCGTTTGGGTGATGCTGAGAATTTAGCATTGGGCATCCAACGAGTGGTCATGAGTGCCGACGCATGTTGTTCACCGCTGCTATTGCTGTGGTTGCTGCTGCCGAGACTCCAACTCAAGTCCGTCACAGTGTCTTCGTCGTCCGAGTCGTCGTCCGAATCATCGCTAAAGGGCAACTCGATGGAGATTTGGCGCTGTGGCAAGCTTGGTTTGGGCACTACGCTGTTGCTTTCCCATCGGCAGGCGAATGAGATGTCTGGCAGTGTGGTTGGTACGGGAGTCTTGGTCTCGCTCTGTGGTGGCAAGCGAGCATTGTCACTGACAATCTCGACATCGCCGAGAATGGTGGCTCCAGCAAAGAGGTTGGCGAAATAGCTCTGAAGAGCTGGGCTGCTAGTGGTTGTGGTTGCCATGTTTTCGGTTTTGTGAGTGTTGTGTGTGTTGGTATTCTTCCGTGGGAAGTGTTCTGGTGGGAATACTGGAGTGTTGTGACTTCGGTTGTGGTTGCTTTGTATGTGTCTGTTGCTGAATTGAAATGGGCGGTTCGGTTTTGTGAGCGGAGAGACTACGATTCAAAATGGCGACTCTCACAGGTCACTCGTGGGAAGTCACTCTCTGGGTCTCTCGCTCTCTCGTTTCTCCGGCCTCCGGGTTGATCAAACGTGCACATGCTCTCATAACTCCTAAACAGTAAAGAATCCAGCGACATCGAATGTCAGATCAAGGTGTCTTTGGCTCTTAGAGAAGGTGCTTTCTTTGTTGGGCGACTGACTCGATGATGATCAAAATCTTCAAACCACGTCAAAGCGTATCTGTTCACAATTGGATACCCCAAGCAAAACCAAATGACACGGTAAGGTATTTGAATGTACTCTTGAGTAATCGTCTCACGACAGAAATTGTAGAGGTAGCTGAGGTAAAACTGTACCCTTCACCAACATCGCGGCATATTACCTAGTAACAGCTGCAGTTATAAAGGTAGCTGTTAGACACTGTTTACCCCATCTTAGTTCAAAGCATCTGACTTTCTTCAACTTTTTACCAGACAGAAAAAGAACACTTCTGGGGGACTGTGCTTTAAAAGGTTCCGTACCCGAAAAGACCAAATGACTTGCTCTTTTCTCCTTTCCCTCCTCACACTTTCTAAATAAACTGCTGCTGGGCTGCTGTCTGCTTTACCGGTACGGGTTACAAGTCGAGTGACAGAGCTAGCTAGTGACAGTCATCTCTCTCCGCAATACCGTTGCGCTTTGCCACGACAGCACCGGGGATTCAACAGCCGACCTGGTCCATTCAAGTGGGTGGACTGTGGACTAGCTACTAGCTAGCTAGTAGTCTAGAGCTACGGTTTACAGCCACCAGAATTCCAGTGTGACTCGTTTTGGATGATCGACATCCAAAATGGTAGGATCGGTAGCGATCAGTGGGAATGGGATCAAAGCTACAAGGAAGCCAAAGAGAGATCCCGGTGCCTGGTGGTTGCCCGCATCCTCGCGTGATCTTCCAAAAGTCTTTGTAAGATTGGAGACGAAACGTCACGAAACTAGCCATTGCCTGTTCACCGATAGTACAGCCATCACTGGACCCATTTCTGTTGCTGAATGCATTGGCTAGCTATCAATACCGGTACCATACGACCTACAAGAAGCAGGGACTTCTTACGTCTCGGTTGCCAAGCACGTTGCCTGGCACCTCTCCTTGTTCATGGACTAGGAAGCCAGCACCTGAATAATTGACATTGGTCGGGGACTCTGCCTGGTTCCTCCTTATTCATGGACTGGGAAACCAGCACTGGTCAATTGACATGGGTACTACGATAGCTACTGGGGTACCTGCCACCATTCACACTTTGGGTTGGCAACACGGAGCAACAATCCGAGCATTGGGTTCATCTGGGTCCTCCTTCCGAATACGTTTGGGCCCAGCCACATTTCTTGCTCGGAACAAGCAGCAGTCAGATAGATGATGCTTCAAGCGAATGCTTCACTGTAGTGAGATCTTGCTTGGTTGCTAGTCTGGCACCGATGAAACCTTTTCGCTGTTCTTCTGTCCCCTCCCTGGGTTACGTTTGCATCGAAAGAGGGACGGAACGATTCTGGCAGGATGACTTTTTCGTAACCCCACGTTGATTGAATGATTCAATGAATCGATCAGGTTTGCTTGGATGGACCGGTCTGTAAATTTTGGTTGAATGGGTGGGCGGAAGCGGTGCTTCCTGCTGCCCCCTCTCTTCGGAATGCAACTTTTTTTCCTGTTGCAACTCTGGCTGGCTATCTAGCTAGATAGACGCGCAACTAACTAATGGTCTTTCGGAACCATGAGAAATAGCCGCAAAAGAACCTAACGCCATTTGATTTTCAATGATGGTGCTCCGCAAGCGCAAGGAGGCAGTGATGTAAGCTTCGAGGTGACAGAAGGTCCGAGGAACTTGGAGAATTGACTTCTCTCGATTGGAAACAGAACATTTCTACTACGGTAGCTAAAGAAGATCAGGCCAACTTGAAAGAGGGTGCCCATGTAGCAAACTCCTACACGACGAGCATGAATGTCCATGGGATGCTTCAGAATGTGAAGATCCCTCGGTACTTACTCGTCATCCTCCCCATTTCACGCAATATCCTTCCGGAAAGTAGCGACGTGACGACATTCCAATCACTTGCTGAATATTCTATTGTTATTATTCTTACCACCACCGCTCAAAATGTATATTGGTGTCTGCAATCCCTCGTTTTCGCAGTAGATCAACCCCTTCATCGAGCATGGCCGGTGGACCACACAAGTAGAACGCTGAGGTATCGTCTGCCTCTGTCAGAAACTCCTTCATAAAACGACCGGTTCGGCATTGCACTCCTTTGGATTCCAAATCCTGTTTGGAAGAATCCTTCCATGCGGTTTGTTGGGTCAATGAAAAGCAGAGGGAATGCCGATTCTTGTGGCTGCTGTTAGTGTTATGCGCCAACAACACGTTTGCACCAACTCGTCACCAAACACTGTTCTTTTCGGTCGAACCGAGTAGAGAAAGAGGATGGCGGGGTTTGGTTGCGATTTTGTAGTAGTTGCGTCCACTGTCGATACATGCTGAGTACGGGAGAAATGCCAATGCCACCGGCACAAAGGACGACCGGTTGAGTCTCAATCTTCTGTCGAGTTGAGTATCCAGCACATCACGGTTCCTTGCCCATCGTGTGCACGTGCACGGTCCTTCCAATCTCGGTACTTTCTTGGGAATGCGCACCCACCGGGAGGGTGGAGTTGGAAATTGGATTTTTTTTAATGGGCCCAAAAAGGTTGTTTTTTGGGGGGAGGCCTCTTCTGGTTGACTGGCGGTTGAAAATCCCCCCACCCACTCGTACGGTGGCACTACAAAATCCAGCCATTGACCCGGTTGAAATTGGGGGGACGACGGCAACTTCCGAAGTCTCAACAACCACCACTGGTTTGGGGAAGCCTACACGGCGCCCGTTTTCTCTCGCCCCGAGTATCCATTCGTCTTACGGCGTGTAGATAGCCGTGAAGCCTTTGATGGTTAGTTTTCTGGATCTGTCATGGTATTCAGTGCATGGTTGACTGTTGTGGATTGTGAGCTGTGTGAGTTGTTCGTTGGGATATTATTCTTTAACCCTCTTCTAGAATAATGTGCACCCAGCCGTGCATACTGGAGGTGTGCCATAGCCAAACTGGCCAAAGTTGTCGTTTCCAAAATATCCCGAAGGCGTCTCAAATTTCCGAAAAGACTTGGTTTCTCTGCCCACATCATGCCCAGCTAAAAGTGCACAGCAAACAGCTCACATTGGAAAGACCATGAGATTGGTGAGACGAAAACGGAAACGACCCCAACTTCAAGGGCGAAGCAATAGAAACTTCTTGTGGATTTGCTGTGTGGTGGTGGCCATTGGTGTGACCCTGTCGTTGGTATCGTTCATTCCGGTCTCATCTAGATTCAATCCCTCTGAAATATGGAAGAAGACTGGCATCGAACTGGCAACAAGTGGCAAGATGGTCTTTCACAGCACTGGAATGGAAGCCAATTGGGGTCTCACAACGGCTGCCCAGGATTGGAGGAACTACGATGCCAATCGCACCATTGCCTTTATCCACATTGGGAAAGCTGGAGGCTTGACGGTTCGGAGTTCCACCGGTCTGGTCTGCCGGCCAATGGGTGTTGGAAAAAAGAAAGAAATTGATGGTCAAATTGTGAGAGTCGTCTTCAACCAAAGCGAGGAGCAGGTTGAAACTTGTGTCAACAAACGATTCTATAGCAATTTGACACTGCCACGGCAAGTGAAATACTACTTTCACATGCATGGACATCGGCCCGAAGAACTGGCCAAATCCACCAGCTTTCTGGTGGTTCTACGACACCCCGTCGATCGACTCATTTCGAGTTATCGATATAGCCATCCAGCCAATTGCCGCGGAAAATTGCGGAAAGGTCCCTTCAAGCCCTATGGGTGCCATATCGAAGAAAGCTCCCAAACACGAGGAACGGCCGATTATCAAGTCCACAGACGATGCTGGCCGTCGCCTGGAATGGAAGATTTTGCGCAGGCGGTGCTGTCTCCTTATGCCGAATTCAACACGAGCCATCTTGCTAATGAAACACTACAATATCAAAAGGAATCTCCCAAATTGTGTCGACGAATGGCACATCGCATGGCACGGGGTTTAGGACCCATTCATCCCAATCCACACATGTTGTACAATTACGAGTACTACATGAATCGCACCGTCCTCAAATACCCGGACAAGGAAGTGTTTGGAATTCGCACGGAACATGAGTGGAAGGATCTTGGGGATTTGGACGTGGCCCTTGGTGGCGCGGGTGTCTTCAAAAGGGAAGGCAGTGCCATTTCCATGGCAGCAAATCCTATTTTCCGTCACCGGTGTCCACAGCAGCATACCAAAAGATGTGCTGTGTACTGGAAAGGGAAATTTTTTATTATCTGAAGCTCTTGTTCAAGGTCAAAAACTTGGATGACGATGTCAAACAAAAAGGATTGGAGAAAGTCCGGACTTCTTGTGGTATTGGCTCGCAATCTCTGGACGAATGGAGAACACAGTGTCAAGCCAGAATAGAACAAGATCGACCCCTCTGGGAAGTCAAGACGCCGCCCAAGCAAAATAGGACCGCAATGCAACAAAATCGAAGGAACAGAACAGTACCAGAACTAATTCACACTGACATGTTTCGGCCGCGGGACAGGACAGCACCAGAACTGCGGTTGCGCACCCAGCTGCAGGGGAAACGACTGCCCCAGAACGCAACACGGCCTCGGCGCAAAAGGCGGCCACAGGGACCAGACGATGGTCCTACATTATACATATTCAACGAAACGGCAGATCCTGAGGGCTACAAAGCCAGGCTTCGGCAGCATATGAAGACATCTGGAGTCCAAGCCTACTTTACCGGGGATGCTCCAACACGTGAGGCAAAAAAAGCTCAATTGTTGGACAGGTTGCACAAGATGGGAGTGCACCCCGACAACCTTGACGGTCTAAAAGCAGCGTCGAAACGTGACCAAACTTGATTGTGAACTCTCGTTGTCGCTGTGTACGCTACTTGCCTCCAGGTTGTGTTCTAGCTAGGGATTTGGGAGTTGGTGACCTGTTTCAGTAAATTTACTTTTAAAATCCAGTCACTCCCCTTCCTCCCCTTGCTCTACAGTAGCTAGCAAGATTCGTATGAACACTACCGTAGCTGGGAACTGACAGGAGGGCTCAATCTGAATGATCGAATCAATCCAGTCGGCCGATAGAAAAATGCACTCTCGTGTGGGCGAAATGTCGTGTAGCCTCCTGTTGCCTTTCAATGACTCAACGACAGGCTCAGGATATGCCTGGAGTTATGCAGCCTTGCTCCGTAGCAGTTGATAAAAAGAGGGAGCGATCAATCAATCAATCGACTGAAGAGGGCTCAACAATGGCGTCTCCTCGTTACCTGGTACTCAGCAGGAAGCAGAGGAGAGAAAGTAAAAAATCTATATGCTTTTCTCATCTCTTCTGATACTTCTGACAACCGGTGACTTACCCATGTTCTCCAACTTGGTTGACTGTAATGAGTCAAGACATGTCTGCCATCCCATGTTCCATAGAATTCCAATGAGGGGACGGCTTTAACTCTTGAAGGCTCTTCGCTGGGATTGTCGCTTTTAGAAGCTGACTAGTTAAAAAGCGAGTGAATCGTGGTCGGAGAGAAGGCATCCTGCATGGTCAATGATGAGCCATGTGGATCATCCGACAACAGCTGCCGATGTCAATTCTCACATCAGCGCCAACTAGGCACATTTACAGCAGCACAAAGTCATAGGTGAGTATTTAAATACACACTAACCTATGAACATTGTCCTTTAGATGATGTATTATATATATGACTATGGGTTGATTACTGAATCATGAAGTTGGTGATTTCTGCATCATAGGTAGCATCAGGAGTTTGGTCATTGTAGACAATGAAGATGTCTTCTGGGAAGCCATAGACTTTGTTGTACCGAACTTCAATGAACTTGGCTTGTTGACATTAGGCATTGCGGTCCTTCA